>JAQFXU010002433.1:0-20871 GCA_034693705.1 Spatulosminthurus flaviceps
ACTACTACTCAAACTGACAAGTTTCTGACAGGAAGATTGTTTCCAGGTCAGGTTTACCATTGAAATTCTATGGATGCCCTTTCCTCTACTACCCAATAATCTCAATAAACGCACATTTCCTGGAAAGCTTGTAATTTTCAAAAGCTGGCTTATATTTTTGGGTTAGATAGCACAGGTGCACAATAAAATTATAATGAAACAGAGTAGGAGGTAGACAACACACATGTGGAGCTTGAATAAATGAAAAGAAATTTATTGGTTGAAAAATATTACGAAATTTTTAGAATTTAAAAAAAATTGTGGGGATAGAATTTTTTGTGCATGGTAATAATAGGGAATTTTCAAATCTAAGAAAAATTTTAACATGCTTCAGTTATGATTTTTAGGTAAATGACGTTTGGTTAGCACTAAAAAGGGTTTGAATATTGAAAATGGGCTGCATTTTTGAATTTTAGGAATTAGTACGGTACGAGCTCATTAAAATGAAAGCAAAGATTGTTGTTAATTTAGCAACTTTCACAGTGTGCAAATACACAGTATTACGCTGTGTACATGCGTACACAAATACGACTTGAAAACAATTCGCTTAAAACAATCAAATGGTCCAACCCGTAATTGATACGAATTTTAAACCTATGTAGTACTAAATGTTTGTCCCATACAAGAACAGTCTCAAGTTTCATGCTAGTTAATCTGATTACAAATAATTAACCTTAAGTTTTCAATCACTCAACATTTAATCTTAATTGTTTTCATCAAACCATGTTTATTTACATTACCCCTGCCAACATGAGTTATTTACTCTAGGGTTAGCTTATTTACCTCCCTTAATTGCTTCCATTAAGTTTTTGAACAGAAAATAAAAATTTTACCTAAACTTGAAATCATTTGCCCTTTTAGTCCGTGTATACCACAAAATATTTACCTCGACTTTAATTTATGTAACTAAAATTTTGTTAATGAGAACTCAAGTTTTATTTTTTAAGTAACCTTAAAATAAATTTACCTTCAATTTTGTTACCCTTGAAAGAATCTTAAAATCCGTTGTTTAATATTCCACCTTATATATTGATTTTTGACTTAAATAATACAATAACACGGCATGGTAGGTCAAAAATCTAACTAGGTAAAATATAACAATAATGTGAAAATTAATTGGTACAAATTAAAGGGGAAATTTCCATATAAATTCATTTGGCCTTGTTTGCAAACAAAAAGCACACAATAATTGTCTCTTATGGGGGAGCAGCCCCAAAAACATTGCTTGAAGCAAATCAGGAGACAATTTTCCCATACATAGTAAATTCCTATGAAAACAAATGCAGCTGTGCATTTGCTAGTGTTTCCTCCCCACAGTTTTGTATCTACAACGAATGGTATTGTTGAAGCGAAGCGTAAAGTAAAATGAGCAAGTTGATTTTCCTCCTGCGACCTTCCGAGCTCCTTTAGGCGCTTCTCCCTTGTAAGTTATCTCTTTGAATCTCGAGCAATACCGTGTAATGGGCTATACTAGAAGGCATTGAAATCCTATAGAGTATAACATGATCGCCCCTACTCCTACTATACTCATCCCATGCATACAAATAAATTCATAGAAATATTATCTACATACACAGAGAACAGAGCCACATTACTTACTTAGAAGATGATGGGCAGTAAAGGAAGGAAATTCATGTATAATGGAAAGGCGTTGGTTGTATTTTCGATAGCTATTTTTAGGCACTTTTAGTGACTTCCCAAACCTGCCCAGTTGAGAGTTTTGCACAGCAGCGAGTCTCCACTCAACCAACTAACATGCATCGACCAAGCCAACGACTCCGTCCAACTGTAAAGGCCGTCTCTAACAAACCCCTATGAACTCAATTTTCACAATTTGCGTGGAAATCCATTAGGATAAACGCCATGCCTAAACGTCCACTAAATGGAACAAACACCCATGAAAACTTCTTTACACTCTCGTCCTATATCTACTACGACAACTAAATATATTTTCAACTCACCATAACAATTGTTACTATCGCGTGAGAGTACATGGGTGGAGATAGACATCACTATATATCCTATACTATAAGTAGATATATCCCCTTGTACGTAATACTTTCTTTCCTAAATTTCCCTATCAAAATGAAAATGTGATGCTCACGTTTGCTACCTCATTTCACTCCTACAGCGATAAATATTCTCTCTTCCCTATTGTCTTTCCTTGAACTGCTTTCTCCATACATTTCCACGTAATCAGCGTATATTCCTATTTCATACATTTATTTCTACCTTGAAATTCCCTCCTATCAATGTTATATGTGGCCATATTGACGAGAATTTAATTACGAACCTTTAAAATCCCTAACATTTACTTATCCTTCTACAAGACAAACGTGGACGTACCTGAGAGAAATTTCCCAGGAAATGTAGCATTCATCTCGATAGTTCTTACCGAGGATATCAGTATTTATATTGTCCAGCTATGTATGTCAATTTGTACAATACAAAATAAGGCTACGCTTTCTCCTAATCTAGGTTATAACAAAGAGAAAGTACTGGTGAAAGTACAACATTCCATGGATTTACACAGAAATGCACTTTACTCCCATGTAAACTTTCCCTTCCTTTGTTTTGTTATTTACGTTGATATCTTTCAATCCATACTATTTACGTGTATTATATGAAGTATGTACGTTTCCCTTCTCTTTGGAAACATCTCTTATATACTTTATCCTATTAAATTATGGAGGGAGAAAGTGACGGAATATTATGCATGAGTAACTCCTAGCTTGTTCATATTTCAAGAAGATAAAGTCCTAGATGGGATATTTTACCTTGACTACTACAAAATTGGCAAATGCATATTTTACGCAGAGTTTTATAGTATTTGAAGTGGAATAATCCGAGTCTTAGGATTTATTTTTGAATCCCCATATTTTAAAATATCAATAACTTCCTCCTGATGCAATGCACTTCACCAGCATTACATGATTTTTATTAATTTAAGAATCAACATGTAAAAATATAAAAATGCTATCTACCCTTTGAGTTTTCTCTCTCTTTTCTCTGACAAGATAAATTTTTGACTCGTTTACTTCAACCAGGCTTTGAGCGTAGATAAACCGGTATTGGTTATCAAAGCGGAAAATCATCATGTAAAACGT
The DNA here is from genome assembly GCA_034693705.1 of Spatulosminthurus flaviceps. Lineage (NCBI taxonomy): Eukaryota > Metazoa > Arthropoda > Collembola > Symphypleona > Sminthuridae > Spatulosminthurus > Spatulosminthurus flaviceps. The sequence goes on from JAQFXU010002433.1 coordinate 3,147, forward strand.
TAAAAGCTAGTACAAGATTGAAAAAGTCAAATATTTTGAAAGGAGGATGTGATTGAAAAAAAAATTAAATGATAATTCCAAGAAAAGCAATAAAAATTTGTAACAAAAAATATTGGGAGAATGGTGAAATTTGTACCTTTTGTTAGAATTTTGCTATATTTGTATATAAATGATTGCAAACATGGAAGCAATTTATTCGAGCTGGAAAAACGCTATGGGGAGAAAGTTTTCTATAATAGACTCACATTTGTAACTGGCTCCGCTATAATATAAACAGTAGGAAAATAAATGTAGCATAGCCACGCGGAGGGAATTTATAGGTCAAAAGGAAGTTTAAGTGAGAGTTCATAGCATATTCGTTTATGAATTTGAAAGGAAGAAGTAGAAAGGACTTGACAGTACGGAGAATGACTTGAGAAAGTACTTGACAGAAAATATTTTCTACCTTCCTCACAGACTTTCTCTACCCAAAGTATTTCCCTTCTCCCTCCAGTTCTCTCTCACTCTCTCTCTCTCTCTTCTCTTCCCAAGAATAAAATGTAGGAGCAGTCAAACTCGAGTGAACTCAATGTGACTGTTTTCAGAGTCATGAATGTCTGAGTTAAAACTTGAGCCATCCTGTCGTCCGTCACTTGATTCAAGCTCCTTTGTACATGTGCATACATCCATGTCTATACAAACTTGAAAATTCATGGTGATACAATTTTACGTACAGGTTACAAGTACCCGAACACACACACACAAGTACATTTTCATCTTACTAAACTGTGCATAGGAAAGATACCTCCACATAATTTTGAAAGTCTTGGGTTAAGAATCCTAGGGGGAAAAAATTCCTCCTTCCACAGTTCATACACATAGTCTTGGAAAAAAGTAGAGAATAGAGAGGGAAGAAAGAAAGAGAAAAGTAGTCTTGACAATCTTAACTGAATCGCTGAATGTAGCGGAAGATATGAGGACAAGAAGGGTGAAAATCCGATTTTCAATTCAATACCTTTTTCCACGAATAAAAATTCCAATAAGATCTTATCTGGTCACAGTCCACAGAGTATACATCACTACTTTCATATGCAAAGGTGTTATAAGATTCATGCACTTTAGTACGAGTAGGAAAAATAGAGAGAGAGAGAGAGAGAAAAAAAAAAGAAGCTCGAATTTTTCTTTCTTTTATATACCTGACTTTCTCTTGCTTTCTCTACAGGGAAAGTACCCCCAAAAAAACTTGTATAGTAGAAATGATGATAGCCAATGTAAATATTTATGTATATTCTAGCACGTCCTAGCACTACATCCAAAAGTAGAGCTTTGGATATAATAAAAAAATTCTATGGCAACTTTACTCCTCTCTCTCTCTCTACTTTCTTCCATATACAATAGCCTTCTCCTTCTACAATATTATCCTGCCAATATCATCAATACTGTTTAGAATGCCGCAAAAATCCCTCGCTTTTTTCCTCCTTTTTGTGGGTGTGTTACATTATTACATTACATTAGAGTATCCCGAGTCTCCCACCTCCCTCCAAACTACCTACATATACACTCCCATATAAATTCCTCAAGGTAAAGGAAAACTCGGAGGAGCAGCCAATGCTGGTAGGAATAGAGGAATTTGACTGGTAAAAGTAGAGTGCAAATATATTACACGAGACTACAGCACATAAATATCTTTTTCCTCCAGCATTTGTCTCAAGCGTAATAGCTTGACCTTATATTTAAAACTAAACTCCTTCTACTATATAACGTTTTGTAGGCAAAAAAAAAAGAATATTTCCTTTCCATATAGGACTGCTCTCTCTCCCTCGATACATTCTATTTTCAGCTATAGCTTTTCCCACATAAAATGCAAGATTTGCAGAAACGATGGGGAGGTAATGTTACATTTTTAGTATCATCCCAAAAACGCGTTTGAGGAAAGTTGGTGTGGTGGTTTCGTCTCTCTCATATAGCTATACTCCTACTATAGTCGACCATGGTCTCGGAAATATAGTTATAGACATAAGGTCTTTATGCAAATGCAGCAGATATGGAAATAGTGTGGATTACCCAACGCTCATCTACTTACGTGTGCATCCCTTTACTTGTCTCCTTCCCCGATTCTTTTTCAGCTTCACATTTTTCCCCTCTCAAAAAAAATCCTTGAACTTCTAGAAAAAGGGATTTTCCAATGTTCTAAAATATCTCTCCTGGCAAACTAATTTCTCTCTAGACCTTTCGTTCTTCACCAGCCTGGAAAATTTGGAATTTACTCCCTCATACAGTTACAATTTTAAGGGTTGACAACAGAGTAATTTATTTTAAATAATATGCTAAAATAAAGGGGAAAGTAAATTTTAAGGAACTATGAATAATTTATAAAAGCCTGAGATATTTCAACAAATTACGAAATTTGTGTCTATACTTGAATGAACAAGAAAAATTGTATTTTTCTGAAAAAAGTTTCCTTTTTGAAATTTGCTCATAGTAGCTCAATAGAAAGAATAATACAAGTTTTCTGGTCCCCAAAAACTCGTTATTGGATGGTACTACACGAGTAATTATTTGCGTGGCTGTAGTATGAAAATTCGCATAGGACGAGAAAATAAGGTGATTAAATTTTCAAAACAATCGTTTCCCATTAATTACCATTCTTTAGTATCCTATAGGGTGAATAAGCAATACTATGAGCGAGCTATGAAATGAATTACATGGGAAGGTACTTATCTTATACTGGAATGGAATAATGATTGGAAATACATATATGAGATTCATTATCGAGTTCAAGCCCATGAATTATAACTTGTTTTTCCCATCGATACAGACACACATACTACGAGGACACATGCGTTGAGGAGAGCCTAGTTAGAAAGCTTTCACTCCTCGGACGCCTATGTATGAATCATTAATTGCCACGGGCTGTACAAGTTACTTTGAGAGAGTTGAACTTTCTTTTGAATGCACGCAAATTATGGCACTTAGCCAATTTTTCAACAAGAAAAGCACATGCGAATTTTACGACGGGGAGGTACCATTACAACAATCCAGAGAATTTTCACCAGACTGAAAAGCTTTATCAAAGATAATCTTCTATGTAAATCTAGCAACAGACCTTTTAAATATTCCTTTGGATTTCTATACTATATTCCTAGTTACCACGAACATATACACATAATAAAGTATACAAAATATATACTTACAATATTATTACATGTGAAATATTTCCATTTGAAAAGAAATGCATGAGCTAGATTTCCAACTATAGGGAAATGTACCTTTCTTTTCCTATGGCCTTACATTTAGGCATTCCACGTAAATTTCATATAACAAGTTTCTAAGACATTTATCCAGCTTTCCTACATTAAGCAAGGGGCTTGTCAATGTTAAACCCATAATGACCTATAAACTGCCTGATTATACTCCAAACATGATTAATTTTTAAAGGACACACTTAGCTTGGAACTTTCTTTTCTACAAACACACACACACACACACCTTGGCAACCAACAGCAAATAACCTGGCCCTTCTTCCAACTTCACATACACATTCGATGGATATTCAATTCCATTTCCACACCTTTATATTACCTCCAAGTAATATGATTGTACTAGTAATAATACCTAGGCCTGGACACTTAGCAGCATGAATAATTTAGAGGATGGCTCTTCTACTAAATCCAAAACTCCATCTACTAAAAGGCCAAAAGCGAAGAAGAAAACGTCAATGCTTTCTCCAGCAACTCTGTAATAGCTCTATTGTTTGTGAACATCCAAGTCTACTATTTATATTAAAGATACTAAAAAATATAGCCCACACATGTCCCAATGACATTATTCCCTCTATCTATCCCCTTGTATGTTTCAATATGCCCTGAGTTTAATTGTCCACGAAATAGACTTACTATTCAAATAACGTGCATTCGGACCATATATAGTGATAATAGAATCAAAGGATCCAACTACTCAATGCAAGTAATAAATTTTGAGTAAGTTAAAGGTGTGGAAAAAAAGCACGTCAAATGTAAGACGAGGGGGAATGGTCCATTGAAAAAGTCTATGATGACTCAAATTGAAATTGCACTTGAGCACGCAGACACATTTTCCCTCCTACAAATGTTCCACAAAAAAATTCTGTTCCCTTTTTTCCCCCAAAACATGCTATTTTTCAATCTCATATACCTTCTTTTAATCAGGTCTCCAGGTCATGCTTTTTTTATGTATGTCTCCATAATACAAATACAGCTAATTCCCTTATAACTATCATGGTTTACACATGTGTATATACAGCTCGTATTTATATTTATGTTTACGTCTTTTTAGCTTTAGGCTAACACCTCACATAAACATAAAATAACCATTATTTTTCCTCGCCATTCCTTCTTCTTTTATAACTATTTTTCTTTTTTCACTACTACTGTATAAATTCGGGTGAGAAAAATGGGGAAAATGTGTGAGAAACTCTCATAAGAATTTTATCATATGTATCTTAATTTTCCCTTGTAAGTAGAACAATGACTAGGTTGAATCTTTTAGTGGCTTCTAACCGTCCAATTAACGTTAATTAGCATTGGATTTAGAAATATTCTAGCAAGGAATAATAATTTTTAATGTGAAAATTTTCAACACCAAAAAAACATTGCCCTTAAAAAATTATTATAGTTGTGGAAAAAATGTTCCAAAAGGAAAATAACAAATTTTTTCTCTCCACGAGAAACTCCACGGAATGTGTGGCCTCAATTTATGATAAAGGAGCGCCATTGCTAAATATACATGTCTTTTTAGTATGTACACTCATTATGTATTTCTACACAAATGTAAAGTAATATGAGGAATACGGACGGCAAATGACATTTAAGTGTAAGGAGAAAGTTGGAGGAGAAAGTATGGAGAAAGCATTTTCTCGCCAGAGTACTAGTGCATTACATTGTGCTGATGTAATGCAATTTAGCAAGTACCCCCCATGGACAAGAGCCTATATATCCTGGATTCTGAGCAACTTATTCATGATGTATGAGAGCCAGACTGATACGGGGGGAAAGAAGAAGAGGAGGAAAGGGAAAGAAGCTTCAAGTCCTCCAAGAATAGCCAGTTTTTGAAACGCTTCCAAAATATCCCACGGATGAATGTCCTCATGATCGTCTCTAAGAATAACCATGAAGATCCTCCCGCCAGCTCCTATTTCCTCTATTCAAGAGTAAAAAGAAGAGAAAGAGAGGAGAGGCGACATTCTCACAAAAAAAAATACAGCAAAAAAAATCGCTCCTATAAACATTAGTTTTGCATCCGGATAAAAACCTTGGGGATGAACATTCCAATGGAATACCCCCAACATTTCCTGCCAATTCCTACTCATTTCAGGGACTCAGACGCGAATAAATAGCAACTAATTTAAAGAAATTGGTGGAATTGTGGAGGAGGATAAAACCCCAGAAAGTATTACACTCAAGAGGGAAAAGTCCTTCTAACTTTCTCCAAGTTACGTTAAAAAAGTCTCATACAAGTTGATATAGAGCTACATTACATACAAAAGGCAGTGAGTCTTAATTCCTTGAAAATCCTCTCCATGAATTGACTTGCTATCTGATTTCATCGCATCTAGTCTATTATACTCTCTCACAGCCCCAACAGTACATTTCAAATTGCTACAATAAGTAAATACAGTGTAAATATACAAGTGTGTGAATGAACGGGGAGGAATAGAATAGGTAAAAGTCATGGTAAGTTCATATAATAAATCGATATCCCACGCTTTTGCTGTAGGCACTCCTATACTAAACCCACACACAAAAAAAGTTGTGTGTTTTTTTTCAACCAACGTTTTTATACACAGAGAGAGAAAACTTATCAACGCAGACTTTATTGAGGTACGTTCAACCAAGAGGGGCCGGGTTCCTGTTGCTATGCATACATTTATTTCTTTTTATACGCCGAGGAACCAAAAGGAAGGAGGTTATATAAAGTGGGAGTAAATCTTGATTGTGTATGGTAATACGTCTACGCTTTATAATTTGTTACTTCTACGCTCACATTTATATATATAAATAGGTTTGCATGTTATAGGGCGCTCCTTCTACTACTACCGAGGAGAAAGTATTTCTTGGACTAGGTCGGGATGGCAGCATGCACACACACTCCAGGGTTACGAAATTTACTGTACTTTCCCCCTAAATTTCCAAATACATACTTGACAGAAATAGAGTACATATTTTTTCTTACCATGTACTACCCCATTTTTCCCGACAGCATTCATTATTTATGATTAAGCTTTAATGCAAGGAGAAACTATATACCGGCAAGGGTTTACCATATTGCGGTTTATTTTTCTCAGTATCCCTCATTTAGCCCAATGTGTAATGTAAAATAGCAACTTTTAAAACAACAATAACAAAACCTTTGAAGAATTTTCTGCTTTTTATGGAAAATATACATAGACTTTTAGCGTTTAAGAGCTCTATTGGAAATTATAATGTTGGAGGAGAGTCTCAGTTTTTGGAAAAACAAAAATAACAGGTGTAGGGAGGCGCGGAAATACAAGGGAAAACTTATTCACCTTCCATTTTCCTACAGTAGTAGTAGTAATATTTTCTCTGATAACTCTCTAGTTTATTAATATGGTTGGAAGGGCTGTACATAGCATCAAGTATTTATATGATAAGAGCTACCTCCAAAAACTTCCCAACTATGTATTTCCACACGGCAAAAAAAACATTGAAAGGGAAAGAAGTGAAAGCATACTAAGCAAGAGAAAAGTCAAGTCCATATAAAGACGTTTCAAGGAGGGTTAGGATGAAATAGAGAAAATCCAAATGACATTTATTTCTTTTGGGAAACTTTTGTGCAAACTTGTTTTTCCGCTGGGGTGCAAAAGGAAAGGCATATCAGTCGAAGTTTTTGCCGTCGTTGCAAAATCAGGTATTACTACATACTATTCTCTAGAGTAGGCGGCTTTTTCCATGCAGTTTTAACACAGTCCAACTTTAAACTAACTTTCATATATGAGTCTTATTACACAAACAGAAAACAGAGAACTTTCCCCAAGTTAACATGAAAGGGTGAGTAGTGGTTGAGCTATTGGAAAAGAGAATGGGATTCGGTGTGAATCAAAAGGAGGGAACAAAGGGCAGAGCCAAATAGTGCATCTGTAGAGAATTTCTCTCTCACTCTCTCTCTCTCTCCCTATTTCTATATCGTCTCACATTGAAAATTTACTAATTTCTACAACTCCATTGGAATTAAAGGGAAACAAAGGAGGAGGAATTTATAACGGGATTTTAATTCCGGTCATTGGAGAGGAACGATGAGGAAGCTAATGGGGACAATTTTCAGAGAGAGAGAGACAGAGAGAGAGAAGAGTAACCATGTGCAATTTATGACTCCACGCTGCTTCAAGCTTCCCACGTCTGATTAATTTCCCTCAAAACCCCCTTCAATAACATAGTTCTTCCAAGAATCTCAGGAGGAATCAAATAGTACACAAGCAAGACTTTATATGAGACCACGTATCTACATAAAGTAAAAACCCACACACACACTCAACTAGAATTGATCAGCTGCTTAATCAAGGCCGAGTCTATTGTATAAAAGCAATTTCAATGGGTTATATCTTATAAACCAATCATTGACTCGGATATTCACTTTACATGTGCAGATATAGAGCACATATGTGTCAATATAAACTGATTATTATGCGAAACAATCCTCTCCTCCGCATCCATCAATTCCTTTCACACACTCCAAGCTCATTAAACTTTCTTGTCTCCTCAGCTCACTATTCCACCCACCACCCTTCCTCATCTACATAGTTTTCATAGGAGTGAATCTTCTGAATCCCAAAATGAATTCCGATTTCTACCTTTATAGCCTGAGATCCCTATGGGCGGTTTCATATACTTTTTTCTCATACTATCTCACCCACTGAATATGTGCATAGTTTCCTTGCCAATACAAAATCCATTTCATTTAGATCAGGTTTTTTTTGATACCGCGTAAATACCTCCAAGTGCTTTTTTTATTATTATGGATTTATGTTGGATTCTTTTCAAAGGGCGTGACTATTAATTTTAGGGTGAGAGGAATTTATTAGGAAAATCTAAATTAAAATGGCTAAAAAACAACTACAGGTTTTTACCTACTAACGATATAAATTGGTTGTGTGTGTATTGTAAAAGAGAGAGAGAGAAATGTGCTGGAGGGAAGTACGTACGTGGAAATAGGGCCATGTTCGTCCAGAGATATTTGACAATATGGAGCTCGCAATTATATATAGCCACATTGAAAGGGGTCTAGTCGTCTAGTGTAGTGAGTGTTTTGGTGGAAGTTCTAATTAAAACCATTTATCTTGTCGATGGAAGAGCATTTCCATGGACGTCAGCAGTCTCTCATGAAACATGGTTGGACATGTTTTTAGAAAAGCGGAGCCGAAAATCCAACGTCAAGCACACACCATTATTTATTTGTTCGTATTGCTCCGAGCACTTTTACAACGTGCTAATTGCAAAAGTACTCGATGTAATGATTTAATTCGTAGGCATTGTCTTGTATAAGAGCCTGGAAAATAAATTCGTGTGACTAAATATTTTTTGATTACAAAAATATAATTTTATGAGGTTTCAATCAAATTTTTAAGTTTCACTTGTTTTTTTGGTAGTGAGCAGCAGCAGCCGTATAAAATAAGGAGAGGTGGGAAATTGTATGCATTTAGGTACGAGGAAAGAGCAAATGCTGGAGTGTTTTTAATTACGTGGAATGTAGGTTACAGCATAGCATGAAAATATGTATAGATAAAAATGGCTACACCCAAAAAGCATAATATTACCTTACTTTGGGCCTTAAAATCTCTCTACGCTACCCTCGGAATGAAAATGTGAGATCATTTATCACTCTGAGTGGATTTTTTCTGGGAAATTCTTTCCCTTACAGTAGAATGAAAAAAAATGGTTTCACGCTGTTCCAATATTATAGCTCACCTGTATAGGGCCTTATGTATAGTAATACCAACGACACTGTAAACAAGCCAAATAAGTAAATTCTTTCTCCAGGTACTTTACTCCTGGATTGGAGTATGCAGTTGGTAAATAAAAAGCCGCGGAAAGACCCTAATGTTTAATGTCTTACTCAAGGTTATGGGTTGGATTAGCATCAAGTGTAATCTGGAAAAAAGGAATTTTCTCATGGAAAAAGGAACGCATTTATGAGTAGAAATGTTTTCAATCTTTTCCCTCGTATCTACATATCAGAAAAAAATTCGTGAGAATGTGAATTGACTCCTGATTTGGGATACGGAAAGTTTTCTGACTTTCCAAGGAACACGCAATTTAGTGGAATTTCTATCCGAAATATAATAAAAATTACAGGATTTTATACTCGCATTTTTTCTTATAATGGATTGATAAAACATTTCTTTACTTTCCCACCCAATTCTTGCAACCATTTAGGTTTAATATAAAAGCAATGCTATATTCTTTTATAATCATTTCCAATCCACTTTGCAGAAGGGATTTTAAAAAAAATTATAATAAATGTGGGAAAATTTAAACCTGTCACTCTACAAAAACTATCTGGGTAAGAATCATCAAGAAAACTAGACCTACCAGATATTTCCTATATCATGAGCATAAGTTACACTTAACTCCAAAAAAATGATGAAAGTACCAGAAGATATCACATCATTAAAAAAAAGTAGTTTTGTAATTCTCTTGAAATAAAATAATTATCTTATCAAAATCATGCATTCACAAAAAAACATACTTTTTAATTAAATAATAATTATACTAGACGATGCTAAAATTATTGAAACGCACAGTTGAACTGGAATTTTCCTTATGGATTTCCAACTATATTTCCCACCTTTTACCATTAAGTCTGTACTCTGAAAGAAAAGTTGTACGGGAGCTAAGGTCAAAGGTAATCAGGTATGCAGGTCGTTAAGAAACTGACATGTAGACGTATAAGTAAGAAAAGGCACATTAAATTTTAACGAACTGTGGGACCACAACTCTCTCCAAGACTTATGTCGACTCTTCTACTCCCTCCCTACCTCTCCTACCATGTGCTTAATATTACATTCAGCCAGCAGAGCAGGCTAGGAGTCAGCACATGGAGCCAAACTAACTCACAATTTACCCATGGAAACACACATGCTTGGCTAAGCTTGGACTTGTACAATAACTTTCTACGTTACATTTCTCTCTACTTTATACTCTCTCAAATTTCCATGTAGTCAGTTTGCGGTTGATGATAGCTACAACAACTAGAGTCGAGGAGTCTCGTTAGGGTACATTGTACTCTTACAGCTGTACGTAATAATTTCTAGGTACATTATATACAATCCATGCTATTACAGAGCTACGTCCGAAATCTCCTATGTAATACATTGCCCGTTATAGTAGAGCATAGTGTACAGGGAGAAAGGACAAGCCTACAGATATGCTCCCGTCACATGTCAGTATCAATCAGGAGGACTTTCACATTAGTGACTCTGTCCTTTGAAAGTAACTTGTTTACCATGGAAATTACATGCAGTGCTCTATGCATGAGCTGGGAATTCCACGTAGGAATTTGATCCGTTAATTTGAGGTCACGCTTCTTTTTACCTCCCTCACTATTATTTCCTCTCCTCCTTTTGCTATTCTCACGTTCAATTGGACAATCTTACTCGCGTCTTATTACCCTTCAAAGGGATTTTAACCTATAGTTATCTCCCCATACATGTCGGAATTACTACACCTGTCAAACGCACTTGCAATTTACAATTTGCTTTTGTATATGCTAATTTAAACAAAAATAACATTCATGAAATAAAATATAATAGAAAAAAACTCAAAATATGTCTTAAATAAGGAAATTTTCACGTTTAAAATGATTTCATAAGTGTCATAGAAAATGAAAGGTAAATACTACGGAGCGAGGAATATTGATACTCAGGATTAATGAATTAATAAAACCAAGTGGATTTGCGGAGGAATTTTCTTAATTGATAACTTTGCTCTCAAAATTCTGTAAATGCATTAACTTAAGGAGGGAAAGGCTGTGTGAGATTCCTTAATGAATTTTAAATGACTTAACGGAGGGAGCAGTTGATCTCTGTAAATTGGAAACAAGAGGAAATATCGATTTCTAGAGAGGTCTTAATGTTTTAATGGAAATGGTTGTTTAAATAATAGAGAATGGAGAGGAAAACAAATTGATTTCTTTCCCTCTCTCCTTCTATTCCCCCTACTTAATTTATCACCATCCCTTATTGGTTATCCTCCAAGTGTGATCCGCAAAATTGATTATTGATCTGTGGGCAGTGCTGCTTTGCTCTTTCATTACGCAATGCTCTCTTCTTCTCTCTTCCCATATATTTCTAACATTTACGTGAAATTACCTCCGAACTCTTTATATACCTCCGATTTTGAGGTGACGAACTTACTACATAGAGTTCTACCTCTCTCTCTCTCTCTCTCTATTTATTTTATTGTAGTAGAGAGAGAGCGAGAGAGCAAGAGTTTCAAAATCGAATGATCAAAGGATTCCAATTTCATTCTCAAAGTATCATTCATGTGTTTATAGTATAGAACAACCATGGGAAATTTGAAATCTGTCCTTTCTACCAACTTCCCTTCCGCTACAAAAGACTGATTTTAGCTGACGCTGCTCCTGCTAAAATCCTTTTCCAGAGCTCCGTGTAGCTCTTCGTGTACAAAGATATACAAAACATAAACGCCTCGTCAAATCTCCCTCGTCGGTAGTCTCATAACGTTGTAAATATATGTACATAATGTATTTTATTTTAACCCACACTCTCACATGTACATTTTATATGGTGAGAGTGCATACGTGTGTACCCAAATACTTAGCACTAATAGTGGCTCTCCTTTAGTGCGTAAACAAGTGTTAGATTAAAATCCATGGGGAAAGTGATGGATCAAGTCCTCTCAAAAAGATGAAACTCACCTTTTTAATACTCAAGCAATGGTAAATAAGTACGTGTAAATATAAAGGAGACAAAATATTAGAGTAAATGCCTTTTCTCAAAGGGTACTTTTATCGCCAATTTAACATTTCATAAATTCATTTCAATTTTTCCGAGTAAAGTATTGAAGCAAAAATGTTCCGCATAATAAAAATAGGCACCTTTTTTCAAAGAACTGTTAATGGCATTTAGCCATGTCAGCGCCCCTAAATTTTCTCAATGAGAGAGCTTGAACTACCTGTAACTTTCTCCGGTGCTTTCACTTTTAATTTTCTCACCCTTAAAAAACTGAGTACTAAAAACCTTTCACACATGTACATAATGCCTTAATTTTTAAATACATTTGTACACAATTAGGCTCCGTGAAACATATTATATCAAGGTACGGAAATAAATCGAAAGGATTTAAAGTGCAGTTTTTTTGTTTGTTTCTTAAAAAGAGACGAAACTTTCAATCAATTCACAATGTGAGGGAATTTGCGTGAGAGCTTGGAGGATTTGGTTAAAGGAGGAAAGCAAATAAATGTTTGTGCGTATATTCCGGGACCTCTTGTATTATTAAGCTATTGCATCTGTGATAGACATGCTTTGTGAAGGATGTCACTGTCAGCACCGGAATTTCCAGCCCCGATAAAGTAAACTGACACAGCCGGAAATTGAAGGGAATGCATGAATAAATAGTTGTAGTAAAGAAAAAAAGAGTAGGGCCAAATTCCCTTGCTTTTCACTTACTATTTTTCTTGTACAGAAGAATTTCAAACTGATCTTGATACTGATTCTCTAGAATTTCATCTATGCGTGCAATCGTTTCCTTATCCGTCAGATCACCATACATGAAGGCACACCGGCATGATTTTTGCATCACCTGTAAATCAATAGGAAATCCATTAGATTTGTTCTCGAACTTGTAGAAAAAAATCATATGTAACAAATCTGTGGTGAAATACTGGGAAATTTTGTATGAAATTGTTATTTGATCTACTTTCACCGCATTCAATTATCATACAGTAGCTACTCTTTTCAGAGAAGCGTGCTTTCACTCTGGATTCAAAGGATTATTAACACACAATATTCCGCTTTATAGTACAAGATGAGTGGGTATTTTTTTGTAAATCCCTTTCCCCATATTGGTGACTTGTTGTGTGGTTGAATTCTCTGAAATCGTTGATAAAATCATATCAACCACACGCACAAGAATACCAGCTACGAACCAATACCTGTTTTACACAAGTTTCTCTCCACTTAAGCATGTGCTTGGAGGATGTCAATGGTAGCAGAAGGGGAAAACAATGAATGACCTTGCCTACCCGAGAAGGCGTACAATTTCCATTGCTTTTCTCCTTTCCACATCAAAAAGACCATTATTTTCCTAATTCCTCTTCAAAAGATACAAATATAAGCACTTGAAAAATGTGAGATAAAACAGGAATGCATTACCGTCTATAGTAATCAAGTCTCTAACGGTTTTTCAATCTATAATAATCATTTGTTACGAATTATTAAAGGAGCTCTAGTAATAAAGTCTAATGCTAAAGTCAAGTATATATCAACCACGGATCGGTTCTTCGGCATCGTAGTAATAAATAAAATTTTAGCTTAAATGTAGAAAATTGTCGAATATTTTATTGCCGCAAGTACAGCTTTGTAAAATCTCTACGTCCGAATCACTCTTACTCTATTTACAATATGTGTTCCACTTATTTAGATATGATTCATACAACACATGGTACTAGTTTACGAGTCATTGACTTTTTACGGCACCTCAAATTGTTTCAGACATTTTTTGGATGACAATTTTTTTCCACATAATATTAAATTTGTCCAGAGTTGTGTATGTAATTTTACAAAACTACTACGAAGAACTACAAAACTCACTACACTGAAAACGTTGATTATTAATGTTGTCAAAAAATGGAGAAAAGGGAGAAAGTCACTTTCTCCTGGGTTGCATGTGATTGTAAAATGATTGGTCTAATATTGACTAGTAGTATGAGTGGGCTAAATACATATTAAAATGGTGGAGTATTACAGTAAAAGGTATACACTTACTTCTGCCCTGGTGTATCCCGATATTTTGCAGAACGACTCATTGCAGTACACAATGGGGTACTCGACGATTTGAGCATTTGCGAGCAGAAAACTGCTATCCGCTGTAAATACATAAAAACAAATGCATTGGTTAACATTTTCCATATAACTATACATATTAACAATTTAAAATTACACTCCTATTTACATTCTTCTTCCCCACTAATTACCCCACATTATTCATGACAACCTTCCAAGTGGCACCATTACAACTGCTTTGTTTCCTCTAACCATACATTTTTGTCAAGTCACTTTCCAAGCATACTTATAAATAACATGCATTGAGTATTACTCAACCCATTTAAAATGAGACTATTCACGAAATGTGTACTACTCAGCCAACCTTGAACCCTCAAACTTCCGGTATTATAATATTCCCTTTGTAATTAAAGTCATTTTAACATCGTACTTAAAACATAGTTTTCAAAATGCTACTCATGTTTAATAATTACAAGGAAAAAGTCAATGACCTTTTCCTTGAAAATCCCAAATTAAAAAACCGGACTTCCATGTAATCACCATAGCAATGAAAAATTTTAACGAGCCTTAGTCTTTAAAATGGTATCAGTCCCAATTCACAAGTGCCTCAACATGCGCAACATTTCCTCCAACTTAATACCCCAACCTACTTTCTTCTCAGCTCCAAATTTACAGCGCTGTAAATTTGATTGCTGAAAATCACAGTATATTTTAAGTACTATTTTACTCATACAGAGGCAATTACTTTAAAAGCTATATAAAGCAAATAGGTCTCGACAACTTTTATTTTCCAATAAAAATTCCCACGTGTTTCGACAATTGACACTAACGCGATAATAAATTCCTTAAGGTACTCGCATGACATGAGCCTCTCCAGGTAAATCCCTCTCACCCTTATAAAAAGCTATCTCTAATACATATAAAGCGAAAATATAAGATCATCCAAGGATTTATTCTCAGTGCATTTTCTCTTTACTCCAATAAATCCATCGTAGATCGAAAAAAAAACATGGATTTTTTTCTGGGGAAAGTTTATATATTTATACAATTCCATCGTATTTCTTCCCAGTCCAAAGTTCAGGTCAAAGAGCATTTGATTTGACAGTGCCATATTTTATAACAAGTATATACTTTTTCTAAGCGTTAGTATGAATGGTTTTTACTTCCAAGTGAAGCCACTCCTTCCCAATTTAGTACTTTCACCCATGAGTAATTTTACAAGAGTTGCTTTCACTTTGAAAAAAAAATTATACGTGAAAAGTTCTTAAATATTTGAAGTGTGTTAATTTATTGGATATGATTTATTTGAAAGTTTTCATTTGAGCACTCAAATCCTCTGTTATTAAATTTTTACTTAATTTTATAGAGCAAATAATTTGTCAACTTTGATTAATGACAAAAGATTTGAAGTACTTTCTCCGCATTAAATTCCTTGTTAATTGTTAGTTATTACGAGGCAAAATAACATTGCTCTGCTTTCTAATCAGGTCAGAGTCACTCATGCAGTTTGATATGAATTTCCAGTATAAGTAGCATTAATCCCTCCAACATCTAAGAATCTACAACTCTTCAAAACTGAAATATCAAGGACAAATTCCTCATCAAGAGGTTGGAGAAACAAGGTGAAAGAAAAATAGAGCAAATATATGGCTTTCATTTGTAATAGAGCAAATGCACATTTATCCAATGATATAACAGATTGCATGGGATTTTCCCTCTTTTATTCCCCCCACTCCTACAATATTACTTTCCGGTCCTTTTTTATACTATTATGAATTGAGTGAAAAAAATCTACTAAAAGGCTTCTATACATAATTACGATTGCAACCACAGCAGGGCGTCTAATGCGTATACATAAGTAGAAAAAATAAATCATGTGTCAAAATGAAGTAGCGATTTGTTGATGGAGTAGTAAAAAAAATAAGACCCTGAAAATAAGGAATAACTTTCCATAATGAAGGATAGTGTGTGTGTGTGTGTGTGTGTGTATGTGTGTGTATGTGTGTGTGTGGAGAAAAAGGAAAGAGGTAATGTGCATGTGTATGTATAATCGAGCATAGCTATTGTTTAGATTTTGACTTTACTTTTTCTTTTGTGATGGTGAAACGTTGACCTAGTGGTTTATTTTCTGCAAAAGTAATCGATGAATTATTTTATTGATTTGTCAGCCGCCCCTAGTCTCATGTATGGCTTGAGGCTTACAAAAGCTTCAACTAAAATACACATACGCTAGGATATTTTTTTCCCTCCTTCCAAGAAGAAAAACCTTACCCTGAAGGAACTTACTATGTATATACTAGGATTGCATAGGAAAAAAGGATGTAAAAAGTATTTTCTTCTCCAACAATACTTAAAAGTTGATGGCTAAAAGATATTATATTTTTGAAAAAAAAATAATTCACAATATTACAACAAATTGTTGAAAATAGCCTGAAGGGATAACATTTTCAAAGGGAAAATTCTACTTTGCTACCAGCTATTTTCTCAATCTATTGACTATAGTGGAAATGGAGAGATATAGACGGAAGGAGAGGAGTTGTTGGAGAAGAGACACGTGTCAGAGGCAGCTTGGATCAACGAAGCAGCCTCCAGTTGAAATGTTACTCAAATAAGCATAGAATTCTCAGCCATATTATTCTCTCTATTTACACTCCTACTTACACTACTCATGCTAAAGATATTCTTTTTAGATTTGCAAACGCTCTATAAATTTACTATCAACTGTTATGGTGCATATAAAAAAACATCAAAAGTTGCAATATTATTAAATGCTGGAGCAATATTTCCATGGATACGAATTTTATCTGCTCCTCAGGTGAAAGTGAGCTTTCACTGAGTTTCAATTTTTCCACACACAATAAAGTCAAAAACAATGGGGATACGTTCCAGGGCTAAGAAATACACGTAAATTGGTCTCTACGTTTTTTATGTAAAGATTCATATGTTTATACTCGTGTTATAGTTTGCGCATATATTTGTGAAAGTTTTTTGAGAAAAGGCACAGTTATTGACGGATAGCATTGTGAATAGGAAAAGGAATATGATTACAAAAGCTCACTGTGTGAATTGGGTGGGTGCGTGAGTAGATGCACATAAAATCCTGTACCCTTATTTTTATTGAGTGAATTCTTTTTGGAAGATAAAAGAGTTTCTTGCCTAGAGCTCATATGGTATTTAAATATCAAAGAGACAGGACTTGGTTTATGTGACAGACGTTTATATCATATGATTTACATTCACTAGAATGCTACGAATGGAGAAAAAGACAGGTGTTTTGTAACCACTGAAGTTTCTTCTCCTCTTTCTTCTATTTTTTCCTTCTTCAAAAACTTGATAAATCCTCGTGACGCGTTTTTCTTTACTTCCTTTTGAATCAAGGTTTAAACTTTTTTGATGTGTGACGTGACATTTTCTTGAAAACCTTTCCCATTTTCGTGATGAGCAAATGTATTCTAGGCTTGTCAAGGAGTTTTAGTACATTCGAACCTCTCCTTTTCTATGACAAAGGTAACAAGCGGATTTGTCAGGAGTCTTATGAGTAGTAGAAAACCCACGACTAGTAGATAAAAAAAACTTGTGAGGAATCCTAGGAAATTATAATTGTTCCTTTTACTATAAGGGGATTACCATAAGAAAAATCCTACAATGCATTCATCATTTTCAGCCTCAGTAATAATTAGCCAAAGAAAAGAAAAGGAATTCTGTATGCCAAATAAAAATGGATCACTT
>JAQFXU010002434.1:0-20863 GCA_034693705.1 Spatulosminthurus flaviceps
TTATTGTTTTGTTCTACGAAAATTAACAAAACTAAACTAAAAAACAAAAGTATTCTGATACAATATTACAGCACTATATATACGACACATACATGCTGGATTTAGCTTTTTTACCATCCGAAGTACGTACTATATTTGTCAATTGAATGGCAGCAAAGGAAAGAATTATTATGGGTATGAACTTATTGTTATTTTCATGATCAAAAACAGAAAACTATCGCCCCGGTTGTAGCACATGAATGATGTTCAAACCATATTCTATGAATGAAAACGTTTTACATTTGCAAATTAAGTATATAGATATTTTTGCCCATTACTTATAATACCTTGACCTTGACCAAAATCGATCATTTCACCCTCACTTAAGATAAACGTTACAATTGTCGAAACATTTTATAAAAATGTGGTAAATGACTTCACATACAGATACCCATTTACATACTATGTATATCCAGTAAGTATTTGTATGAAATATATATGGTTTACAATATGTTCAATCCGTTCCACATTGAGGCTTTTTCTTAAAAAAATATCCTAGATCAGAAAATCAGAACCAGAAGAATAATTTTATTGATGTAGAATGTATATGTACAGATACATATCAAAACTGTTATATTCCTTCCCATTTGACTGCCACCACTTGAGTACCTTTGTATAAATACATTAATCTCTTACATAAATATATATTCCCTATCCAAGGAGCCACAGCACTGCTCTCAAACATGTTCAACTGCTCACAATTACAGTCTCAATAATTTATTAGTATTTTATTAGCCTGGCCATGTAAATCATCATAAAATTAATCGTACCTGAAAAAAATTCAAAGATCCAACGCCACCCCTTCGCAAAGTTGTGAAAAGTCCCGGAACGTTGGAAGCAGAGCTTGAATGTTAGCAGAAAACTGAAAAGGGCCATCTATATAATGGAAATAAAAGGAGGAGGACATACGGCTTCTATCAAGATCCCCTTCATTCCTGCGAAAACATCATAGAGAGCATATAAGCCTCTCCGATTGAACATTTTAACCCATTCATGCATATAACCCCCAAAACGTATGTATACACAAGCGCACAGAACGCGTCCCTGAAATGTTCAGAGCTGCTTCAATAGTCCAGTCGTCCCTCGGGTATATATGTACACACAAATAAAAAGCTTTATGTATGAATGTATGTGTACGGAACAGAAAATGTGTAGGGAGTTAAAACGGATATTGTATAATATCCATGGCGAATATGTTCGAGAGGTATATAGGCTTTGTACTGCATGCATCTACACTATACACCGTGGTACAGACCACACTTGTTTCTGATTTTCGGCACTAAAACATGCATATGCATATGAATGTGTACACATGGAGATAAAAATGTTTGCGGACTGGAAGCAGCAGACGCATACTAGCTTGAATCATATAAGGTACGCTTTCAAATAAAATACATAGACTCGTTTGGATCATAATACTTCATAAATGCTCTATTCTGTCATCGAGTATGTTCAGCAATTGTGAGCATGTGAACCCTGCAGTATGGAACTTTGCAAGCGTATACAAAACAATATATACATAACAAATGGTAAGGTTTGAGTTTGAAGGTGTCAGGCTATGGGCGCTTTAACATTGAACTGCTTTTTAGTCACTGTACACTGTGCTGTGTGTACTACATAGAGACAGTGCACAGTGCACACTCTTTATTATAGAATATGGGGACTTGTATATAGGCAGACAGAGAGTCAGAGCAGAAATGAGAGAAAGAGAGACGGAACGACCGCGCCACTGCCGACCCCCTTTTTTTCACTGTGTTCCTGCTGCTGCTCGACTCTCTGACTGACTGATGCTCCGTACGTTGGTTCAAGAGAGGTTTACACACATAGTCAAGGAACAGGGAGTACCATTTTGGCGTTAAGCAGTGTAAATGACCTGTGCTATTGAAGGTTTCCCAAAGTTTTCCTATCTATCGCAAAGGATTTTGCTTGGGCTTTCTTTTTAGTGCTGCGCGGTCCGCAAGGGCCCCCACGACACCGACACGCTTAGCTCTTGTTCAACAGAACCAGCGAGAGACGACACTCTGAGAAAAAGAGAGAGAGAGAGAGAGTAAACTCTTTGAATCTATACGGCTAGAGAAACCCGTCCGGTCCAACAACTGGCAACTGGAGAGTGAAAATAATGTGAAAGAATATAGTCTCGTGAGGAATTTTTCGCAAGAACGCTCCAAATTCTGATTGTACAATTTTTTTCTCCCACTCTCCCCGTATAATTGAAGATCAAATCACTCATCATCTTCGTATAACGTGGAAATGTGGAATATTTAGTGTATATATTATTCTGGTGTGGTCTTGGGGAAGTGTACCATTATTATACTGTGTCGTCCCTATGTGTGTGTCTTTTTCAATGTGTCTATCAAAAGCTATGCAGTGTGAATTTTTTGAATCTGTTTATTAATATTGTGGTGTAATGACAGAGTAAGTGTGAAGAGTGTGGTGAACGTAACATTTACATTTATTCCAATGAGCCTCGTTGGAAGGACATATTTGAGAATTTTTTTATCAAGCTCTTCATTATTTACAAATTTAAATCAAGAAAGGAGAGGTGACAGGAGGTTTTTCCAGTAAAAACATTCGTCGGTAGTCGTTAGTTTGAAGGGAACTAGCAGTTAATTGTGACTCTTGATTGTGTTTAATAACCAAGTTGTACATTTTTCAAGGCTTTCACCAGCCTCATCAACATTACTTGATTTTTATGTCGTCGATAGGAGGGAATCCTCATGTGTGTCCAGAAACATTGCCGTAATGACGGCTTCGTGCCAATTACAGTAGTATTATTATTGATGATAAAATGTTGTCCTCCCATATTTTCATGTCTGCCTGTTCGTTTTTGATGAAGTGAAAGGAAATTTTGTTCCCGTGGAATATTTACATTTGGAATTGAATTCCGTGGTGTTTATCTAAATTCCAGTAATGAAATTGGAGGGATAATCGGAATTACATTACCGTACTCGTGTATGCACAGTAGTGCTTTTACTTTTGAGTCGTGATATGGTGCTGCTGATATGATGTGAGAATTAGAGGTGAAGGTTAATAATTTGGAAGAAGTATCGATACGTCCAATTATTGTGGATGAAAGCATTCGAGCGATGCAGTTTCTTGTTTATATTTTGGATTCTCTTGGACGAAATCCCGCCTGTACATCGTGTGCATCAGAGTAGGGGATTGAGGAATGAATGAGTTCTTTGAAGATCGATTTGTTGTTTGGGATTCAGTCATTGTTGAAATGAATAATGATTTCTGCCCTTCCTCGATTGGAGTTCAATACTTTGGGACATTTTCATTTGAAATTACTGGAGAAGCTACTCTACTTGCAAGTTCTGAGGATTATCAGAGAGGTCTTCGACGTAAAGACGAGAGTTGGCTGTTAGCAAATGTGGTCAGTCAAGAGTGACGGATGCAGTTGATTTGAAATTGAGTTTTTTGAAATTTTATGTAAACAATTCAGCCACAGAATGAATCATTTCAACTGACGCTTCCTTCAAATAAATCTAATCGTTCGATATTTTAACTTGCAACTTGTCATCATGGGCACAATGGACCCTGAATACGATAAAGCTAAGCATGGGTTCCTCCGTGAGCTTTGCCAATTTCATGAAAGCCGAGGGTAGGTTTTTTAAGTTTTTTTTCTGGAAATAATTCTATTGTCTACAGTCCACAGTGTAATTTACAATTAAGTCCATTAAAATTATCTCAGCCCTCTCCCTAAATTAGTTTGAATTACTGTAAACCTGGAAATGCACAAAGTTCAGAGGGCTGAATTTCTTTGTATTAAAGTATTCCATTGAGAATATCAGATGTTATATGTGGAAAGTTTTGGCTAATAATTCTTATCTGCCTTGAAAACTATTACATATTTATGGAAACGGATTTTATTCATTAGCTTAAAAGAAATCTATTTTTAGATAATTAATTGCTCAATAGTTGTTGGCAGGGGGCTCCGCATGCAAGATTTATTAGTTAACGATTTCCTTATTTTAATTTTTTCCAGGGATGATACATAGAGAGAGAGTATGGTTTGCTTTGACTATAATTTGCTTTGAAGTTTACTTTCCAAACGTACTAATGTAGTTTATTTAGTTACTCCATACCCTTGTTGACATTTTGATGTCCTGTCAACATTGAACAGTTTGAAACTTACGTATAATCGTTATCAAAAAAATATTTTTGTTTTGTTGAAGATCTAAGTTCAAAGGAATCCCGGCAGTCAACGGACAGGAAGTTGATGTTTATCTCCTGTACCAAATCGTCACTTCTCATGGCGGCTGGGAAAAGGTAAGAGTTGTCAACTTATGTTGGTTATGATGTAAACATGTTTGGAGAGTCCTCAGTCGTCAGTTTTGAAATCACAGTCTATCTGCGTTCAAAAATGTTGTTCAGCTTTTCAACTAATTTCGTAGTAATGGTAAAGAGAATAAAGAACTCACTATCATTCATAATTTCTGTGCAATGAAACTATTCTTTTGAAAACCCGTTGTTAATTTGCCTACTTTTCTGTTTTGTATTGTTTGAACCATTCATTGCACAGTTTATTGTCAATTATTTTATTATGATTTTAGCATCATTATTGATACAATCGTCTTAATCATGTATGATTATTCTTTTGTATTCGAGATCTTGAGAACATGCATTTGCTCATAAGACAGAAAAATATAACGAAGTATCCTCTCTTTACCCGTAAAGTAGGCTTGTATTGAAGTTGTCATGTATTTTAACTATTTGTTCTGGATTCGTTACATATAGATCAATGTTCGCAATGAGTGGGATGATTTATTGGAACATTTCAATCTACCCAGATCTACCAACGGTGGCCTAATACTCAAAAATATATACCTTAAGTAAGTGCTTTATTGGAATTATTTATGTATTTCATCATTTTTATATTTTCCCTGCAAGGTAAGAGTGTTGACGCGGAAATATGAGGGATGAGTGTTACAGTTTTTATTAATTTTTAAACATAGTTTAATAATATGCTGCGGTAGATTTTGCCGGAATTGTTTTTGGGTGAACCCAGTCATGTAATCTTTCGAGGATTAATTCCTATAACTGCTTGTTCATGAAGTTAGTAAAAGTTACGAATGAGAGGATAGAAAAGTTGCATTTATTTAGGTTGCAGTTGCAAGTGCATTGGACGTGTGTGTTCTGTTGATGCGAGTGTATCCGTAAAGATATATAAAGACAAGGGCAAAAGCAGAAATAAACGGGCAGCACGAGTTCACTGAGATGTGGAATCGAATTTGCCGGCTTTGAGAAGCAGAATTTCCCTCTCATACGAAGATTGGGACTACCTGCATATTCTGTGTATGTATATAGGGATACGTTTACTAGAACTCGAATAAAAACTTCGTCTTGTGCCGGGCCACACAACTATCAGTATCCAGTATCCACACGCATATTTACATTGCATGATCGTTCGTGCTGCTCTTGAGATACAGGGAAAGTCTTTCGTCCACGTCCAGTCCCGACTCCCGCTTCTTAAACCTGTGGGTTGTGCTATAGCCTTACCAGTGGTGGTTCGTATGTCATGGATACGCATAGCACGCACAGGGCTCCATCCCTTAAACAAGGCTTGCCTTCGAAGGTGGTTTGCAGGACCTCACCTGAAAACGTTTCTCACGAATGCCGGTATAATTTTCCGTCAGTTCTGTGTCATTCACATCCAAATGGTTAATTCCCCCCTCACATCTTTCTGCTATCTATAGCAATCCACTGTGTGGTCAGTATCATCAC
Organism: Spatulosminthurus flaviceps; assembly: GCA_034693705.1. Taxonomy (NCBI): domain Eukaryota; kingdom Metazoa; phylum Arthropoda; class Collembola; order Symphypleona; family Sminthuridae; genus Spatulosminthurus; species Spatulosminthurus flaviceps. Next base: position 5,767 of record JAQFXU010002434.1, read on the forward strand.
CAATTTTCTTATTTTGAATTAATTGTTCTGTTCCTGCATTGTCTTTGTAATGACACCTAAAATGTTAATCCATCATAGTTGCTTTGGTCAGTATGATAGCATTGCACAGTATGACTATTAATTTTTTTGGATATCATTTCTTTTCTGAAACGAAAAACAATAATGCGTTTGTTGGTTGTTGACTGTTGTGATAGTTTTGTAGGTCATAAGGAGGTTATCTTTTAGGCTTGTTTAATGTTTAATAATTGCCTAGTTGTTGATCACCTCTTTAACTTTTGAGGTGTTCGTCAACAATATGTAATGCAGTTATGCACACAACCTACACAACATATATTGCTTGAATGGCTTGAAAGAATTTACTAAAAATAATAAAATAAAATAAATATCGGGGCTTATACTCCAATAACCTCTACTTGTTAAGGTCTGTCGGAGTTGTCAACCATCATAACCTTTATTAGCTCAGTTTATATACAAAGTTCAATGTATGACACTAACTATAAGTAACTCCGGCTTTCTGGGGCCATCCTTGTAAACTCGCGGAGGCGGTCACATGTCTGAGCGGTCAGGGGAAAAACCCAGTATGAAAAAACCCCTTTCCTTTAATACCAACTACAAGCCACTCCGGGATTCGAACCCGGGACTCAGACGACACTCGTAAACGAGATCCTAGCCACTTAGGTATCAGGCGCCAATCGAAAGTTTTTAATAGATTGATCATATTTTTATGAATTTCTGGTACGGTCTGGCTATAGCTCCCGGAAAGTTAACCCCTGGTTTTATTTATGCATAGGTGCATAAATGAGTAGAAGATTTTACTCACTACCATTTGTCACATACGCAGTTGTTGAAGCAGAAGAAAAGCATATAAGTACGCAAGATGTAACTATTTACATGTATTAAAATTTACCATGTAAATTGCTTTGAACACGCGTTACTTTCAAAATGCAGGGTCAAAAAGTGCAGGAACAATTAATTGTGTATTTGTTCCGTTTTTTACAACTTTCTTCAACAACTGCATTTCATGCACATACTCTATAGGGTAATTCCCTCATTTTCCTTTGGAGTAGTATATTTTCTTGCGCTAAAATCTGTGCTCGTGTATGATTTATTCTAAATTGATTGGAAAACATACTCCGTTAATACTGGTCGCGTTCGCGTTCATTTTAATCAACTAAAGTTGTTATTACTTTGGTCAAAAAACAATTCGAAGTTTTTAGGCAAGTTAGTTGGACGAACGTAATGAAAGATTTATTTCTAAAAATTCTAAAAGAGGTAGGTTTTGCTAGCGCGTCATAAGTGAAAATTCTGCTAGAGCTTTAATCTTTGCTATTGTTTGATTAAGAACGAATAATTATTAAATATGTGATACCTTCATATTGGAAGATGTTTACGTACTAAACTTTACAAAACATTACAAGGGGAGTGACAGATTCGAGCGGGAATGTCCTTCGTGCTTAGCAGCATAATATTAGCGTAAAGTGACAAGGGACAAAAGGCGATAAGACACTAGGAGAGAATATTTGCAACAACTATGTAGCGCTATGTTCAAGCGGTCTGAAAGAGGATTCAGTGATGATCAAGGCTATATTGGAGTGTGTATGGACCTGCATGGAAACTCGGCAGTATTAAAGCCACGTCTTACACACGCATACATATACGGGATGTCTACGTCTACGTAGGAACTTCTAGAGTTGATATGCTAGAAGGAAGGGAAAGTAAAAGTGGAGGAGCGCTTCTACGTTAACAACAAAGTCTACTCTTGCAACTTTGCCATAACACACAAGTTGCATTTATGCAGCAGTATAGTACTATAGTAGACCGTGTTGAGTAAAGGCATGTAAGTAGTGCGGCGGACTCTCCTATTAGTGTACTGCCTGCGTTGCTTCCGTAGGTCTCGCAGGATTATATACGTATGGAATTGATGTAGGTCAAGTTCATGCTCGACGAGAGAGATGCATTTCTGGGGTGCATTCGATTACATTGGTCTGCATTTTATGTCATTGCCATTGCCGTTTATATATAAATATAGATATGAGTTCCCACTTCCCAGTGTTTACGTTGTATACACGCCAACGTCCTTAGACGGTGGTAGTGTACCATCGGAGTTGTAAGTTTAACGTATTGAACTTTACTGCATGTGCTCCTTAATAGAACCTCTCCTTGGTTAAAGTACTTCGTACGTAAGACGATGTGGGTTCGTAAATGTAAGCTTACGTTTCGAAACAGCATTTAAGTGAAAGCAATTAATAGGTTGGTGGTTATTGAATTTACTGACATGTCTTGAGGCTGTTATATGTAATACAAATTATTATTCTTTTCTTCGCAAAATTTCACGACGGCAAAAAAAAATTTAAATTCAGTTAGTGTGTGTTGTTGATTGCAATGGAGGTTTTCTTTGCTTAATTCAGGTATTTGGAGCTTTACGAAAAAATCCATTATTTGGGTGAAGATGTCGATGGCCGCCACGATGACGAGGATGAATTCGATGACTTCCGACACCGAAGAAGGTACAACCAATACACAACTCCCAATAAAGCGGCCTCTCAAGCAGCCACCACAACACCTCTCCATGTCAGCACCATTCCCATTACTGGTAGGTTGGTTTTCACAAAATTATAAATTGTGGAAATTCTGAAACGACATTCCAATTTTTGTAGTAGCTTGTTAAATGGTAATTCATGTCGTAATTCGTTGTCAGCTCACTCATGTTCTATTTATCACTGTCTTGCAAATAGTATGAACAAATTTAGTAGCTTATGATTTTATCAGGGATGAATCCTCAACCACGCTAAAGGGTAGGTAGCGATTGCTAAATTTTTAAAACAGCAATAAGCTAAATGAAAGTACAAACATTCCTCGAGTGAACCCCTCAGAACCTCCCGCACAGTAGGTGTTAGGACTCGATAAGAAAAGGTATGGAAATTTGGGGGAGGGGGCAACAACAGTTCCCATTCTAGAAATGAATTTAGTTTTTTACACCTAAGAACGATGCCGTTAGCTATCAAAGGTCATCAACAAAATTCTTCGGTTATGGAGTGATTAAGAAAAAACATTTTTATTTGAATGAAAGGCCGAAAACTAAATTCTTGGGGTTTTATTAATTAGAAGCTAAGTTAAGTTACTTAGGATTTTCAACTGTGATGTTTCTGCCATCAGAAGTCATTATGAATTTTCGTATTAGTAGTTTATTTTATTCGTACTGGATTTTGTGCTGATGATTAAAACTGTGACATAATTTTGTGAATCCCATCTTGTATTATTATTGGAATTTCTTAATGATTTTTCACCGAATTCGTCGTACAGATAGCAACCGGGCACAGCTGGGAATGTCCACTCGTCTCCTAGAGGGTGTAGACTACGATCGACTTGTAATGTCCCTTCAAAGTCCCTTACCGAATGACCAAGACATGGCCATAAGTGTCTGCACGTTGCTCTCTAATGAGACGAAGCATGTTCTCAAGTTTCCGAAAGCGCCAAGGATCTTGGAACTACTCCTAGGACATGCAGGTGTCTTCAATCATTGTAAGTATTAATGCGTCACAAATATTTTTGGTAACAACATTCAGCAGTTAGGTGGGTCATGAATAAACGAAAGTATTGAATTAAATTGTTTATTTTGCAGGTAAGCTTCGTGAACTGTTGGAAAATTCGTATGCGGAATCAAGACAGCTTTGCCATAATTCTTTTTGGATGGAAACCATTCCAGAAGGTCATGCCAGACATGTTTTATGTGAATGCTTTGTTCAAAAAATAAATCAAAGTGTGGGAGCAGAGGCTGAATATTTAGACTATGTTGATGCGGAAGTTGTTTTCGAGCCTGAATTGACAGAGGAGGAAAAATGGATTTTAATGAATCGCAAAAGAATCTCGGAGTGTGATCCTGAATTCAGTGTGTCCGACTGTTGTCAGCTCTGCCCTTGTAAAGGTGTCAAGAGTCAGAATCCATCGGATCCGTTTCCCGCCTTAAATCAAGAGCCCCAACCTTTGTACCTCCTACGGAAAACTGCTTATAGTGATGATCGAATAGGTCAGCGTATTACTCAAATTGCCAATATTTTAAGGAATCTCAGTTTTGAAGAGGAGAATGCCTTATTAATGGCAAATAATCAAACTTTGTTAAGGTAAGAAAGAGATCCAGTAAGCATTAAGTAGTAAACATTAGGATTGTAACATATTTTGTGTGATTTAGATAATAGAAAACATGGCTTGGATTTAATTCACTTTTATTTACGCTTAAGGAAGCTTACACGATGAAATGCCCATACCTCAATGTATTTCGCTTTTTTTTCAGATTCATTCTTCTCTCGTCAGAATGTTGCTGGGGAACAATACCTCAGTTAGCTTTAGATTTGTTGGGAAATATCGCCCAGCATTTGCAATTAAGAGAGCCATCGATTGACCCCTTAAGTTGTAGAATTATGGGTTTGGTGGTGGAAGGGCTTTTCTCCCCCGATCGATTTAGAATATTGAGGTCTTTGGAAAGTCTGCGAGAGCTGTGCAAGAAAGAAGGAAATGATGAAATTCTTAATCAATACGTGAAGTTAAATGTGTACAAAAGAATATGTGAATTACTTACAATAAGTGATATCATGCTATTAATTTACACTTTGGAGTGTCTACTCTCCATGACTGGTCTTGGTGAAGCGGTATGCAATGAATTATCGCGTGTTCAAGGTTCCGTCGCTACCCTGGTCTCGCTAGTCACTGTTGAAGTAAGTTACCGTTGATCACCTTTGGTTTTCTCCAACCATTTTGGTGCCAGCAGTGGAGTTTTGTTTGCGTAATATTGTGTATTTGCATTGATAGTAAAAAGTTGTTTGTTTCATTAAATGATTTGTTTCCCTAGGCTCAAAGTTACGGCCCGAAAGGTTGTATTCTTATGAGAGTTGTTGAAACAGTCACTGGAAACTTGCAAACACAGCAACAGTCCGGAGCAGTTGCAACGCCACAATCAGTTGGTGTGCAGTCAGCACAGGCAGGAACTTCAGCTCCGTTGTCAAACCAAGCTACTGCGCGCAGTGCACCAAGTGGATCTCCAAATACCATAGTTGCCCCTATTGCCAATATACCGCGTCCTAGCAATTCCCCGGTACCGTCCTTCGCTTCATCATCATTATCTCCCGTGGGAAATATTAACAGAAGTAGTGTTACAGCCGTAACGACAACTTCAGTGGTTTTGAATCCGGTGCATTCTAGCCCACAAAATCATCCTAGTGCTCTTCAAGTACAATTACAGCAACTGCCAGCTGTCAGTATAAGTCAAAACAGTAATATGGCGTGTAATCCACCCCAGCAGGTGAGGGTACCGTCACCTGCGCTATCACCATCCTTGTCTTTAAGTCCAGTGCATTCACCTGGTCCTCCCTCAGGTCCTTCGGCACACTTAGTTCAATCGGCGGCACCTATGCAAGTAAATCAGCTTGCACTTCAGAACCCAAACATCAATGGTGCCAGCGAAGTTCCACCAGCAAGTCTCACGACGGCTTTGAGTATGAAACAGATGTCTCCATCTACGACATTTTCGAACTTCAACACCACTCGGAATGCAACAGCTGTAACAACGTTGACTAGCTCAAATAATTACCTATCTAGTGCACCAACGTTATCAGTGCACTCAGGCACCAAAGTGAGTAGTGGAACTACAAGTGTTTTAACTAACGCTCCTCAAACGACCACACCTACGCCAACAAGTGTTGCCTCTTTGAACACTCTGGCCCAAGTGTCAAACCAAAGTATGAATCAACAGCTGATTATTCCGTCTATAACCCTACCTTTAGTGACTCCCAAAGGAACTTTAAGTGAAGAAGGGTGGGCATTAGCCTGGCTCAAAGGCGCTTTTGAAGTCTTTCCTGGTACATCAATTGAGCAAGGTGAATCCTACCGCATGTACTGTTCGGCTCGCAAAAATCCACAAAAGGCTCTGTCTATGGACCAGTTCATTCAGTGCGTTAAGTAAGTACTCCAACGCTGATTCCAGTTTTCTGACAGCCACCATTCTTTTTCTTTTTGTCAGATAATTTAATTTTATGTTTCTATACTTTCAGGTGTGCTTATGGTGCCCCTGTTGGTCCAGTGATAAAACAATTCAGCAGTAGTTCCCTATCTTTCTTCGAAGGCATCCGACCCAAGATAATTTCTAAGCAAGCCCTATCTGTGAATGCGAACTCTGTAGCCACGTCGACAGCTAATCCAGTGACTCCTGTTTGTTATCCTCCTGCTAAAGCTGGTCCCACAACCAATATACCAGTTCCTGTGACCACAAGCACTCCAACTCTGTCCACATGTAAGAATTTACGTACGTCAATCAAAAGTTTTGAGTATATTTATTTCGTAAGTTATTATTATATAATTTTTCAGGTCTGTCCATGACTGCAAGACCCAGTGTTCCTACCACAGCAGCGGTACCAACTACAGTGAATCAACTCCCGGTTTCCGTTCACATTCCATCCATTGAAAACAAGACTTTATCTCCTATCCTGAAGGCTACTTTATCTCGGCCGCCCAAGCCAAAGAATCCGAGTGGGGTAAGCTGGCTATAAAGCTATTTTAATAATAATTTTCTTTGCTCATGTTAAACCTCGGACTGCTCTTCAGGCCAAGGTTTTTAGAGTCTTTATTGTTGTGCATTTATGAATTGTGTTTATGATTATTTTCACCTACTATGAAATTCAATAATTTATTATAATCATCACTAAAATTGCATTTGCATATAAGGCAAGAAAAGTCAAAGTAGGACAGGCTCAGACTCTAAAGAATGCAATTAGTCCCGCCTCCTCAGCCATTAGAAGTCTTTTAGCGTCGAAGGTAAAATCTGCAATCTAGATGTGCAACAGTTTGTTAAGATAATCGTGTGGGTCTCTGACGTGTGAATTTTTCTGTAACAGTAGTTAATTTTGTATTTTACATATGTTTGATATTCTTTTAGGACTTTATTCTTGAACTAACCAAGATTTCACTGGCGTGTAATCTTAAAGTTGCATCTGGCAACTTTAAGCATATTTAACCTTCGTGCTAAATTTTGACTTCGATTTGTAAATTAACGTAAATAATTTTGGTGTCTTAGTGTGTTTCTGTGATTCTAATTGTTTTTAATATGACAGGTGGCTCAACGGCAGCAGAAAAAATTGCAACAAGAATCGTTGCCGAAGAAAAGTAAACTTGGGAAAGGGGTGGAGGGCAAAATCAATGGAGTTGACGGTAACTCGGAAATCGAAGAATCCTCGGCATCGTCCTCAATAAATAGCAGCGAAGAGCAGGAGGGCAACATCCAACGGTTATCAGCAGTTACTCCTCCATTGACCTCTTTCCAAGGAATTTTACGGAACGGCCTTAGCGTAAGATTTGCAGCTATTTCATTTCAGTTTTAATTATATGGTAAACATTTTCTGAGGATATGGACGTAGTTATATTTCAATATTGATTTGAATGCTATTTTCAGTCCGAAGAATCTTCAAAAGATGGAGACGGAGCTGCAGAGGATTACTTGGAAGGGAAAAACAAGTTAAAAGGAATGCTGATAGATCTCTTGGAGCGGAAGGTTAATCCAATGGAAAGTCCGAACGGACTTGGAAATCGGGAGATTAGAATCAGTGATCGTGGGCTAGAATTAGTAGACAAATTAGATGAGAACAACAGCAATAGTTCTATCGGAAGTGACCCGGTAGTGGTCAACATGAAGTCAAGCAGTAGCTTGTCGAATACATTATTAGATGCAAATGACTCACAACAGTCGCAGATGACTTTTTACTCCGCACCAGAACCACAGGTGACATTGTTTAGTCAAGTTATATCACCCACAGTTCCGAAATTTCAAACCCTTAAAAGTTATACAAATAATAATATGGGTGTTGGAGACTCTTCGATCATCCTTTCCTCTAGTACTACTATGCCTAAAGTCAGTGAAACCATTTTAATGTGTGGTGGTGGTATTAGTAGAGGAAACAAGGGTAATAGTTTAGGTGGTGATGGGAATACTAATAGTGGTAACGGTAATAATGTTAGTGCGGTCGGGGCTAAGCCCTTGACTGGGAACGCCACGTTACAACTAAATGCTACTACCACCTGTTTGTCTACCAATCCACCTCCCTCTAACACTCCAACCGCTACAGCTCCTAGCTCCTCTTCCGCTACTACTGCTTCTTTAGCAATGGACGGGGCTGATTTACTTCAGAAGTTCAATGAAATAAGTGATTTAATTGTGGTTCCACCCGAACAGCTGGGAATTAAGAGGCCTCACTCTAGTTCTGTGGCAGAGGAATCTTCATCTCCCTCATCCGGATCTGAACCTCCAACTAAGAGATCTAATGTTGTTGTAAATGGGAACGGATGCGTGGAAGGAGTCAGCGGTGATTCAGGTACCCCTAAAGCTACGCAAGGGGTCTCAATGTTGGCTGCTACTACTAGCATCGTTACTCCATCAATGATTCAGGCCTCAATTTCTTCCTTATCTTCAGCGTCTTTAGTTAATCCTCCGACATCCACTGTTAACTCTCACGTTGTATTTTCGTCGTCGTCACCTTGTTACTTGCCGAATCCTGCAACAACTTCAAGTGGTTCACAGGTAGGATCAGCCACAACTGTTCCTTCTGCTGGAATTGTAAGCAATTGCACCAGTAGTGGCACCTCCTCGCAGAATATTAACACTTCGACCGCATCTAATCAGATGATGCAGTTGCGGTTATCTGTAAATCCGCAGAACCAGTTGACATTTGCCAGACAATTAGTTTTACCCACTGGTCAGCAATTAATTCTTTCCACTACTAAATCTCAGAATCCACTTCAAGGTCAAGTCATTATTTCCAAATCTCACGTTTCATCAAATGATCAAATGGCGAAAGCTATCATCATTTTGCAACCTTCGCAGCAACAATCCCCGCAGCCTTCTCAAATTCAGCAGCAGTTACAACAACAGCCTCAGCAAATTCAACATATGCAGCCCCCGCAACCATCACAGCTGCAACAAGTTCAGCCATCCCAACTTCAACAGGTTCAGCAGCCGTCTCAGCTGCAACACATTCAGCAACTCCAACAGGTTTCTCAACCATCCCAGTTGCAGCAGATTCCGCACCAGCCTCAGTTGCAGAACCCGCAATCTCAACATCAACAAATGCAGCAGCATCAGCCCCCACAAACTGCAGTTTCGCAGGGTCAGCAAGCTCATTCGCAATTGCAGCAACAGCTTCAGTTGCATCAGCAGCAGCAGCTGCAACAGCTTCAGCAGCAAGCACATGGAAGTTCCACCCCTTTGATTCAGTCAGCGTTGCAGCAACAAATACAAGCTCCTGTAGGACCAAGTATTACAGTTAGACAGGCGCGAATTCCCGAAAATCCAGCCCTTTTATCTTCGTCACCAGAATCAAATTCATACGAATATCCCTATCTTTGTGAGTGGGCAGGATGTGGACAACGCTTTAACAAACCTGGAAAAGTAAGTTAAAAGTTGTCCTACTTTTTCTCACTTCATAGTATGTTCATTTAATTAGATGCCTTCCGAAATTACAGTAGATGGATAGGTATAAACAACGTAGTTGCTGGAAAAAACTGGTGGTACTTTCCTTGACCATTTCGAGTGTGGAGGGTTGACACTTAGTTTTCGTAGTGGCGCCCATTTGTTTTTATCGTTTTAGCTTTGTTAGGATTAACCATGTAAAGTAATTAGTGTTCACAAGTCACTGGCGTGAAATAGTGCAATAATGAATATTCGGGATTCGCAGGTATTTCTCCACGTTTCTAAGGTCCACACACCTGAAACATTAACTGAAGCCGTTCGATGTGAATGGGGCCAAAATGGGTGTGATCCTTTGCTGCGAAAGCGCCTTTCTCTAATGACACATCTGCAAGACCGTCATTGTACAAAACATGCCTTGGAAATGTCACTGTATAGGAGAAGAAATAAAATAGGTTAGTCAGATTTTAATACGACGTACTCCAGCTTAATCATTGATATTGATACTCAGTACTTATTTGAAAGGCGAAGCGTGAAATATTTGATATCTCGGGCCGTTACGGTTTGTGTTACTTAATCTCATAAGTTGTTATACTTTTTGATTTCAAAAGATAGAGTTGATGTGCATGGTAATTTATGTTTGATATATTTCCAGAAGCACCACCACCTCCTCAACATCCAACCCATCATCATTTGGGATATGCTCCTAACGCTGCCTTTCACGCCATCAAAAGACATGCTATGCAGTTCATGAACCCCAAGGAACTACTTGATGATAACGAGGGGCCCGTTACAAAAAGTATTAGGCTAACAGCAGCTCTGATTTTAAAGAATCTGGTCAACTACTCATCTTTGGGAAGAAGGTATGTCGCGGATTCTTAATTACTTTCAGTTACTACAATTTTCATAATGCTGGCTTCCGTTAAGAATGTGGATGAATTTTATCAAAAAGATTTTTAAAGGGTATTAGCAGAATATTGCACAACTGGTTTAGAAAATTGGATTACATTCACTGTGACCCGGATTTTTATGATCAGATTTATTCTCCAGAATTTTTGTTCATGGCACGGCGTTATCAATTTGGAGGGGAATGATTCTATTTCAGAACCTTATCTTTGAAATTAAGGGTTTTGAAGTCCAGATTTTATTATTCATCAATTTTATTCATGAGTGAAACAGAGGTAACCCTCAAATTTAGGTTTCTTTCCTGTTTTAATTCCTGTTTCAATTTTCCAAAACTTCGAATTAGCTGATGAAGCAAGCTTGGCGCCTTTACTACGTGATGTCAATTTAGGTGTAATTTTCTTTGTCCCTGCGTTTTAACAGAGCTTTACCAACAAGAAACTTAAAATTTTCAACATTTTCAAATTATGCGTATCTTGGACCAAAATCGTGGGAATCAAAAAATAATTTTGTAGAGAATGGAAGTTTAGACCAGTGTTGACTTAGGAATTTCGTAATTTCTTGGTCATGGAACATATTTTTTCGTCGAAAAGATATTCACCCGATTTTCTGAATATCACTCTTGTTCAGCTAAATCCGCGAGTACTAAGTATGAATTCCTTTCTTTCTCCAACTTCAAACTGCCGTGCTGTTTTGACCCGATCTGAATAAAAGTATTTTTATCGCCCAATTAACTGCGTGTTTTGAGGAGTAGAGGTTACAGTTATAGAGCTTATTACTTCAGGAAATAGAAAGAGTATAAAAATTCAAAACAACCCATTTATTACGTTCAGAAATAAAATTTACTCCATCTGGGTCCAGTGATCTGCGAATATCCTGTATTGCAATAAAGGGCTATGGCTTAAAATTCTTAGTTAACTTGTCATTTATAAGTAAAGTTAACATGTAATAATAATAAATGTTTTATTCTAGGATACTACGAGGATATGAGTCACAGTTGGCCACGATTGCAATGAGTAATGTGGAGAGCTCCCGTACCATCGCACAGCTTCTTTACGATATGAAGGAAATCAATAGTTAAATTTAATTTTTGATGAGTATTTGAAAGGCATTTTACTCTTAAACTGAGCTAAGGAAGTAGTTGCGTCTCAAAAATCATGTTAAATTCATACCTTCTGCTACTAAGTTTATCAAAAAACTTGATTCTCTTTTGTCGGTTCATAAATTTTACATTTTACAATTAAGTTTTTTCATGTATATATTCATTGAGCATAGACAAAAGATATAATGGAACAAATTTTTCGTCTCTAAATAAGTTATCCGCCGGCCCCTTTAAAATATAATATTTTATGGGTAGATATATTGCAATAAAATGTGTATTTGTAGTAATGCATGCATATTTATGTATATGCATATATATGTATGGTTGACCGTAAGTGCATTTTAGCTGGTTTTTTGTTTAATTGTATGGGGACGGAAACGTTGAAATAAAGTATTTTCAGGTGTAAGTATTTTGTATAAGTTTTGACGATGTTCTATTGTGTTCAGTAACAATATTATTATTAACATATAATACATACAGTGTTGTAACTCAACTTGCATAATAATATTTATACTTGATAAATTTTATTGTTTCACATAGGCACAGTAGAACTAAGCTACAATGTAATCATTGCTATTGTTAGAGTAGCTGAGCTGAAATGGTTTAGATTTATTTATTATGCTTTCGACTTGAAAAATGTATTCCAGTTTTGTTTTGTATGAAAGTCCAGTTTTTATTTAATGCAAAATACATAGACAAAACTGATCAGAAAAATATAAACAGTAGCTATATTCTACCCTTCGTTCCATGCTGTATTCGTTTAAATTACAATACGTGTCCTCTTAATGGATAAAAGAAAATAATACCAAATGTTTAAAAACGTAGTTTGTCCTATTACAGCTTACGGCATTTATTTTCAGGTCAAATTCACTACCCTACTTGTAACTGTAATAAATTAAACCTGCGTTTAATAATAATAGTAATTTTATAAAATGGAAATAGTCTGTAGCAAGTTTTCATGTCCCTTTCTGGATATTATTATTTTTATGTACGAAGTCATTTATTATGTACGTAACATAAATCAGCATAAAAATACTAAATAATACATACTATGTAAATTATTTTTTAACTGCTTGGGCACTCAAAAGTCCCCAAAGTGTGCTGAACTAAGTGCAAGCCAAATATTGTTTTCCTTTTCCTTCAGCAATGTTTTGCACGACATACAAATGAAATGCTATCAATAATATTGTTGTTAATGTACATTGCATCTTCTTTACGTTTTTCAGAACGTGCGTAGCTAAATTTAAATCTGTACAACAAATTATCAACTTCACATTCTGCAATTTTTTAACTGAGAATAATATAATTGATAAAATAGGCACGGTGGAATGGGAGTTGATTTACTCTACGCACTTTTAATAATTAATTTCTTATCTCTCAACGATTCAATATTCGAGTGACACAGTTCGAAAGTAGTTTCTTGCTTAGGTAATTCTTTATTCGATCAGCTTGCCAAAATATCTGTACAAGCGGAGGGAGACAACCTGAATATCGTTCTGCTTGCACTATTCTGTGGGCAATTATCACTCTCGTAGAAGGATATGGTAAATTCTTTTGGAATTCTTGAAGTTACTATTTCTAACACAAGACTGTGGAAGTTCTCGGTTCACTTGCTATATCAAAAGATGGCCAACTACTAATAAATGACTACTACAACTTATATTTAGTATCTACGCTAATGTTTTCCTATCAGGGATTCAAAGCTTCGATTGAATATCAATATGCTGCAGGTTTTCTCATTACGACATGAAATCCAGTACGTTAATACTAGAGAAGCTAACTCTATTGTTGACTGTGAGTAACTGTATTCACCTGTGGGTGTATTAAAATAAATAAAATTGATGGCTTCTATGTATAAATTGTAATGTTAGCACATGGAACCAAAGATGTGTACATAAATTATATGAACGTAGTGTGCAGCAAGAAAAATAAATTTTGTTATTACTCATGAACATTATGCTGAATTGGACTGAAGAGCAACAATATCTGTGGCGCACTTTAAAAATACTGCTAAAAGTCTTCTAGATTAATCGGCGTTAATTTAAATGTCGTCATTTGTCTTGTGCTGATGTGTTATTTATATTGATGATTCTTGAGCGTTTTCTTTCTCTTAAACTTTTTTTTTACTAAAGGTACAGCGCATGTGGTATTTTCTCTTTATTTCTGTCATATTCAGTAATTATTTCTTATTGTGTCAGAAATTATTGTTTAGTTCATAAGAGAAAAGTTTCTTAACATATAACCTGGAAATTATTGTATAAAAATCTCCATGGTCCATGCCCAGTGTAAAATATTTCTTTTAAGATCAGCATATATGCATCTTTGTTGTAACAACAAGTTACAGGTTAAAACACGTGTTGGTGACTATAAGAAGTATTGACTAATTAAGAAGCTGTTATACGTATGTCCGCGTATAATAATTATTATTGTATTGAGTAACACGTTGAAGTTGAAAACTATATGCTGTTAATATTTGTGATGAGGTGCAAGATGAAGTTTTTCTTCTTAAATTTAAAATTATCGAAGTATAATATGCAAAATGTAGTCCGATTATTAACTACTATGATTACGAAACATACACTACGGTTTTAAGAAGTTTAAATAGTTGTGTGTATTCAAAACACTATTAAGGACAATTAAGATGAGTACAACCGTGTAATTTATACAGTTATATCTTTATGGCATGTCGTTGGCACGGTTAATTATCAATTAAGGGTTCTTTAATGCTAGCTAATAATAAAGAAGAAATACACGTTATACAAGTATAAAGTAAGCTGTTTTGTTATACATATATACTATATACATGAAGCGTAATGAAAAGTTATTATTATTTCTTAATGTTAAGAACACGTATGAAAAAAGCCTGAATGGGAATTAGAATAGTTAGTATTCAACCTATACCCTTACTTAAGTTAATGAGACAATGGATGACATATGATTGTGGTCCTTTATCAAGGGTACAGATAAGGACATGAGCGAGTTTCATGCTTTTTGTTGTTTTTTGTTTTGTTTTTCACTAATGATAATAATAATGATGAATATAATAATAATATTATTATTATTAAATGTTTAAGCGAAAATGCACACAGAAAATATTGACTAATGGTATATTGCTAATTTTAATTACAATAATATCGAATATAATTTTAAAATATTTACGAAAATACTTGTGTATGAAAAGCAAAATGGCTCTAATTTATATGAGTAAAATATATACACAACCATATGACACTGGCTTCTAGAAAGGTTCTTACGGAATGATTAATATTTTCCTCTAACGCATCAAACTGTTGGTTATGCCCGGTTGCTCCTCATGAAACTCTAAATAATAATAATTGAAAAGGGGGTCAATCGAGAAATGAAAGATCTAATTACTTTCAGATCGGCAAAGCTAAAGATGGCAAAGATTCTACGAATGGATATTCAGGTACGCCTAGGATGATTACCCACTTCGGGTTTCGATGGTCAGCTTCAGAATAGAGGTGTGACCAGCACGCGGGTTTTTGGTGCGGGATAGGCCCGAACCCGCCCCGCACGGGTTTTGAAGCGGGTTTGGGCTTCAAAAAAATGGGGATAATTTTAAACCTTCAGTAAATTAATGGAAACCTTCAGTAAATCTCATGTCCAGTATTTTATATGGAATCTTC
>JAQFXU010002435.1:0-20857 GCA_034693705.1 Spatulosminthurus flaviceps
GAAATGCGATTATATCTCGCCATAAACAATTCCTTTCAGATGGTCTTGATGAGCTTGTTGATATCTTCCAACGTCACAAACCATTGGGTCACGCATATGAAAAGGTTTGTAGACAAATTGATATTTTTCTATTCCCCATCACAAAATACCACTGGAAAATCAACTTTAATTGCAGGTCCAACATGATAAAACTGGATGAATATGCAGATGCAGGCACCGTCATAAAGCATTACAAAATCTGGAATATTTTGAACAAAAATTTAAACTTTTGCGTCGCTCCTTTAGTTTGTCCAGTATTGAAATATTTCTGTATTTTATTCCCTGCATTTTTTACTGCTGTGACAGTGAAACTTAGCGAGGAGTACCCAGTGTATTTCCAACCCGTTTTTCCCACTTTCTGCTTACTTCTGTTAGCCGCCACAGTTTTCGTATTTCAAACACTGGGACAAATGGATACGATATCCAGACAATTTCTCCAGTCTTGGATGGTTGGATCGAGACCATCAGGCGTTGAGAGGAAGGAACTGAGAGGAATGGCACCTTTGGTGATTCGAATCGGATCCATTGGATACTTTTGTCCGACATCGTTACTCGTCATATTGGAGGCTATCACAAATATATCTGTTAATGGCATTCTTCTTTTGTAATTTATAAATTGTTTTTTAACTTTAAGAAGCTAATATCAAAGAAATTCTTGTACCCATTTTTGAAATAAGAAATAAGTTTGCTTTGATGCAATTTGTATCTGAAAATTTACTGTTTAAAATAATTATGCAAATATAAACGTGCGTAGATTTTCCATAGTTTAATGTAAAATAATTGTTTTAACAAAAAGTGTAAACAATCTCTACTTTAATGTAAAGTAATTATGCCTTCTGATAAACGTTCGCAAATGTTCTATAGTTTAATGTAAAATAACTATTCAAGTTTAATCAAAAAAATTAGCTAATTTAGATTAATATCTTATCCATTGCATTGTTAATATTCTTAAAATTTCGTAATTAGCTCCTGATTTTACCTTCTGGTCTTTTTTGTAGGTAAGTGTTTATTGAAAATTGATTAATTAGTAAATTGGTAGGGAAAATAGTCCTCATAAAATTCTGAATTGAATTATTTTTATCTCCCAGAATTATTTCCCAGCTCTCCACCTCCTGCTGATACCTGCTCCTTAATCCTCGTCGTTTGTGCCCTCCCACAATCCTAACGTGACCCTATGACCCATAAAGTTTACAACTAGCCCACATTTCATTTTATATTCGTACTCAAAATTTACTTAAGAGAAAATAGAAACAATTTTGATGAGCAAAAAATTGACGGTTGTCATTCTTCCACAGCGCACGGGAAGGAACAATAGGAAAACGACGTAGCGTGGTAGCGTAATTGTATGTACTTGCCTGGGTTGTATGTACTTGCTGTAGCTGAAGCTCTTTTAAAAGGAAAGAAACGCTGAGGAGAGGAACAAATTTGAGTGGATCATTCTGTTATCATGACCAATTTTCAAATGTTTCAGAAGCAGCCGACCAGAAGAGACAATTTGCATTTAATAGCTTGATATTATGGAAAGCAGATCAAGTAATTTAGTCATCAAAAATCTTGTTGAGATTTATATAGCTCATTCATATCTCCAAGGACTTGTTCATTTTCCCTCAAATTCAACCAACAAGTAATTGAATTGTCCGATTGTGAGCCTATACAGTGAATTGCATCACCAGATGAGAGAGAGAGAAAGAGACTGAGTGAGTTAATAAGTCACGACTACAATACACATTAAAAAGGTACACACATCCTTTAATAAACTCCAGGAAAAAGGAATATGCCGCCGGCTGATAAGAAAAAATATAATGTAGGTAATGGACCATTGAAGCATGTGCAATTGGTTTCCTTATGTATGTGCATCCGTGGACATCCTCTGATAACCATACTATATATTCATATGGGTTATCTACTTGTGCAAAAAATAGCAACAAATTTGGCTTTTGAAGATGTGATAAAAACTCCCTAATAATTGTTTACACAATTAACAAGATGCTGATAATGAGGACCTGAATGAGCAATGACATCATGTTCATTGTCACTTTTTGCTCCAACAAAATGCAACAGTTGACTCTTGGCGAGGATGTGGATGTGAGTAGGATTCATTGTCATCATTATACACGTGTACACATTATTTTTCTATGTACTCCTATATATTTTCCAAAGCCTGGAATTAACAAGTGATGAGGACCCAAAAATACGTACTCGTCTCTTTATTTATTTTGTTGTTTTCCCATTTTTTCTCAGTTTATTTCTGGTGTTTCCCGTCTTATAGAGTTGCGACCCTTGCAGTTTGGATGCCCGTCGCATTTTGTGTTACTACACCCACACAAATATAATACCTGGTGCCTTGTGAGCTTTTCGCTACTAAACGCTTGATCCGGCCCATAAAGCTCATCAGGTTGTCTGCTTAGACCCGAACCTGCTCGTTACTATAAATTCGTGCGAAAATCCTGGGACCCAATTTGAGTAAAGTAATTATAAATTTTGGGACAAAATAATTAATGCAAACAACAGGGTTATTTAAAACTGGTCTTGTACCAAGTAAATTGATTTTGAAGGAAAGAAGCTAATTTAAATAATAAAACAATTATATTGGAGTCAATGAATTACAAAGGTGTAGAATATTTGCTGTTCAAATTTGGACATAAATCTATAAAAACTTTCAGTATGTATCGAAGTCTACGTTGCGTATTAGATGTATTTATCTTATGAGTAATATTGAAAATATGACACCCACCTGAACTTACCTGTAAAAAATAAAGCACGATCAAGTCCACGTCCGCCCACGGAAAAATAATTCCCTTATAATCGTAACAGCCCACTGCCCTTCAGGACGCGTACGTACGGGCCTGGCTCTACCCAACAACTCACTCCGGGCCGCACCTCCACCTTCTTCGCATCATCTTCAAAGTAGCTCTCCGCACGCTTCAAAGCGGCTTTCAGTTTTAAAGCCGAAACTAACTGGAGAGTCGTGTAGTCTCCACCGCACGCAAAAACATTTTGTCAGATCTCTCTCCCAGTCTCGCTTTGTGTAGTTTAAAAACTTTAATCGTTCAAAATCCCGTTGACATTAAAACTTTAAATATCTTCTCAGGGCCTAAACATCTGCATAATATATTTTAAAAAATCTATAAATTTTACTCCCTACCACAGATCAGGGTTGAAAATCCAGTGTCTTCCCTTCTCAACAAGTACCCCTTCCGGTAACCTGTAGCTTACCATAACATTAAATATCTCAAGATATATTATTTCCTCTTAAGGAGGACCCCAAATGAAAATATACGAGTTCTTAGAAATTCTATAAAGACTTAACTACAAAACCATTTTAAGACCTAAACATTTATAAATAACTCCATGACAATGAGAGGCAATTAGTTGAACAACCAGAAAAACTTTTTATAAAAAAAGAGCGTGGGTGGATTGAGAAAAAGTGGACACAGGCGAAGCTACAACATGTGCTCCTAACAAAGTCTTCAGTAAGTCTCAAATCATACGAATATTTTGTCCTCCTAAAATTAAAACTTCCTCTCTCTCTCAATTACATCTTTAACCCAGTTCCAACTAATTTCACTGGAGGAGGAAGAAAACTTATATAATTTGTAATATAAAGAAATAGGAGAAACTTGATACGGCTTAAAATATCATTTTCTCTGTTTTTGTTATTATTATGAGAATAGCCAAACTCATGATTATCAACGTTTCTATACTCTCCCTTGCTCTTCCTATGTAGGCCGTCCTTTTTGTTGTTTTAAACAAAGTATAAACTTTAATAAGGAAAACTTTTCAAAAAATATCTAAGTAAGACAAGTCGAGAATTATTGATCCCTAGCGAGTCCTTTTCATTCAAAGTGTTTAACTAGTAATTTCCTCCTTTTACTATAGCTTTTTGTACATACAACATTTACTCCAACTCGTTCTCTCCTCAGAAAGTCACCCTCATCTCGTTGGTGATTAAGAGAGAGAGAGAGGAAGTTTGAGAGTTCTCATGGCTTTCCCTCACACTTTCTCTCTCACTACTTTTACTCCCCGAAAAAAATTGATTTTTTTAGCCAAAGTTAAAGAATTTTAGGAGAAATACTTAAGAAATAAGAGGAATATGTCAGCTTGGACAGAAGTTTCTTTGAATTTTTGCTCTTTTCCCCTCTATAGCCATATTTACCTTGAAGGCATAATGTACTTGACTAAAGTGCAAAAGAAGCTAAATAAAAGTTTCAACAAATACAAAATTTCCAAATATAGCTTGTTTTGAGGTTTAGTGTATGGAATAATGATCTCTACTTTATACACAAAAATAATACAAGACGAATATTTTCCAAACTTACATTCATTTGTAAATAGCATTACCGAGTGTGGACCAAAATATCAAAAAAGTAAAGGAAATACAAAAAAAATTCCAACTTTGACTTTTTCTGGAGGAAACATGCTTGAAAAAGTCCAAAAAAATCTGTACAACTCTTATATGGAGTTATTTTACAGGTTATTACTGTAATCCACGTAAATTTGACAATAGCTCTCTTTTAGCCCTTTTCCCTTTCTATAGCATGAACAATAAATGTGTGGAAAATTTTAGAAAATTTTTAAATAAATAAACTTTTCCCTTTAGAATTTTAGAATTCATTGTTAATACATTCAAAAAAACGTAACTTTCTACAGGAAATCCTATCTTTGGTTGGAACTTTTGTCGCCGAGTAATTATAAGAGGTGAAGTTTTCAAGTGCTTGACTTTATTCCCATACCACCGACCGTGAAGGAGTTGGGGTCCTCAAGGGGAAAAGAGAAGAAGGATTGTTTTAAGCTACTACAGACATCAGATTTGTAAAACATGCTAAAACTCCATAATCATGGGACGGGAGATGAGAGCGTGGACCGATTATATACGTCGGCTCAAGTATGTAAATATTTTACTCATTATTAAATATCATAATATTTATCATTGTTCTTATCAAAAACTGTAGTGTAGTTTTTCTCACAAAAGTTGGTGTAAATACTTTTTCAAAACTTAAACAAAAAACTTTTTGAAAGGAAAAAAAAGCACGACACTTTTTCTCGGTAGACTTTTTTCTTACATCTACGATATTTTATCAAAAAATTCTTTAAAGTAATTTAAGTCTTCGCTTCAGCTTAGAAATATACATAAATGGTTCCAAAGAGACGTGTTTCTACATCCTCTAAATTTTCTATACTTTGAATGATGAGTGATCATCTTTGCTGTGGGAGGAGAAGAATAGCGAGAGAGAGGGAGAGAGAGAGATAGAGAAAGTGCAAGTGATAAGAATTTTGACAGTAAACTTTAATTTTACCTGTTTTCTCAACCCTCCTTCTTTGTATTTCTCAACCAGGTTATGATAGTATTGGTAGGGAAAAATCCTATGTTGACTTACGTCAGGAAAACTTTACATACTTTCCAAATTACGTCCCCACTTTACATTATCAGTTATACATAGGTTATCCATTCATAAATTCTTGTTTCCATACTTAATGCCTCTATACCCGCTCCACATAAAAAGGTACCTAAAGGAAGCGGCCGTCTTGCTGAGACTTATGTACATTGATTTTTATTCATGTGTGTAGGCTTTGAGTACGGAGTAGAGTGGGTGGTTTGTCGTTCCCAGTGTGGTAACAAATGCGAGGAGTAAAAACACATGTATGGAAATAATCGAATGTCGTAAATCTCTCCTGTAGAAAAATATCACAAGACAAATGATTGTACCTTGGCTGTATATATAGTGTTTTGTCACGTACCTGAGAGCCGAAAAAAGGATGACGACGTTTTGAATGAAAATTTAGGCAATTTGTTTAGAATTTTAAATCATGTGTGCTCGAGTACAAGAAAATATTCTGTGGTGGAGTTGAAGTTTTTATTTTTATAATATTTTTGGGGAAATCTTACAATATGTATTTACGTTTCAGAGAAATCGTATGTAAATTTTTATTCTGAAGATGAGAGAGTTTAAATTAAGGGAATTCCATTTGATTAGTCTCCTTCGGATTCTTCTTTTCGTCTATAAAATTTAATATTGTATTACTTTTTTGGTAAGCTTTAAAGAATTTGATGGAGGAGGAATTGATAAAGAGAAGTAAGACCGGAGTAGCCGGAAGTCAAGTATAATTTTATTTATAACGAGTGAATTCAGCCTCGTGTAGAGGCACCAGAATGTTCAAACTGCGAATAAATCCCAATACATATTATATCCCCCGCTGTACTGTCTTGGACACATTGATTCAAGACTGCTCTTGTCCTCCCTATGTGCTCTGCTAGGCTCTACATGCTACTCATGAATCTCTATAGATCTTTAGTGGATCCCTACAATATGTTTAGAAGGAATGAAATCAATTTTACTTCGAGCTTGACTAACATAAATATAGGACCTCCCTTCCTGCATCCCAAACATCTCTGTCTTTACTCCCTGTTGCTATTTCTCAGTTTGAAATCCATGCTGCTGGTCAGGTTGTATTATTTAGGGGGTGACGGCTCGCCTAGTACTACACAACTTGCCGTTAGGACTGGGTGGCTGTATGCAAGATAATTCAAAATTGCAATGGGTTTCAAATTTATTTTCCTCTAAGCAACATAAAATAAACCGTTAAATCGTTTAGAATTGCAAGGCATTTATTATAATGCAGCATAATTGTTTCCCATGACGGTCATATGATTTGTAGACCTCTTACCTTTTTGAGGTATAAAGCATTGAATTAGGTACATCATGAGGTAAACCAATAAGGGATTTCACATGGCGTCAAGGGGTCAGGGGGGAATTCAATGAATATGCGAATGCAAAACATAAACATGAATAGCGAGCCCACTCGCCTCCTGCCCTGCGCCACGCACTACCACTCTCGCCTCTTGCATACGGCCTTTGTACAAGCTCAGATTTGCGCTTCTAATAAAGACTACATCTCACTATTCAAGCGCATGACTTTTACCTAGCCCAGATGTGATTTCATTCCTTGCGCGCCGCTAGAAGCGCATGTCTCATTTTAGATTAACATTCCAACCTCACTCAAAATAATAGGCGTAAGAATTATACCCACGTACAGTGTGTACAAACGAGAAAATTCCTCTCAGCTTCGCCCCGCAGCGACTCTGCATGTTGTGCTCACCACCAAAGATTCTTAGTCCGCCTATGTATTATAACGTGTGGTGATTTTACCCCCAATAAATATTGGTATTTACGGTATTTTAGGACACTGCAGTGCTTGGCACATTATTAGAGGCTACAACTGTCGCAATAAATTATTTAAGAATTATTATGCAGCAAAATAATAAGTGTATATCTAATGTTGCCTTGATTGAAAAAAAAATGCAATGAATGTCTGTTAAAATGGATTACATACATAATTGCTCAATAATAAAATGAGTGTGGCACATGACCACTATTAAACTTCACCTTATTGCAAATTCCTCGGACATTGTGGGATATAATATGTGGATTTGTTATAAACTCCCATGCATGGATATACAATGTGAACTTGAATGGCAGGAAGAGGAAAGACTGGGAAAGTTAACCTTGTTCAAGCGCTACTCTTGTTGTGCTGGCAAGTATTTTAGTAATTACATTACACTCGCACGGCTCATATGACATGCGATTCCAATTCAATCAGCGGGCTACATGTAGTACAGATGGGCAAATTCTGACACTCATCATTTCATTTGAAAAATATTTAATTCCATATGTTGAAATGTCAGGAAAGTAAAAAGCATTAGCATTTAGAGCTTGAGAGTCAATATGGGTAAAGAATCCTCTTCCACTTACGGAAGAAAATAAATAAGTGACTTATCCTTCACCTATCGACTGAACACAAATCAGGTTTTCGCGATGATGTCATCATTCTCTTATTTATTTTCATGCACGGAATCATTCCTAATCCTATAGATTTCTCACTGTTCATTCTTCCATAAATTATCAAAAGTTGAATCCTAACATATGGAAATAATAATGGGTGGTCTTTCACCTTTCGGCAGGGTACAGACTCCCTTATACCTCCTTTATTTTCACAAGCAGGCACATTACATACAAGCATTGATCATTTCTTAAACAACTATGGAAAGTACGGAGGAGAGAGTATACGAAGGGGATGGGACGCTCATCTGGTTGCGGAGACAGTCGAGGTATGCAGACAAATTTTTGATAGCAATCGTAGATCATCTCAACCAAGGATTTTTGGTGACAGTCATATCCAAATCTCAACTGTCCAGTTCCTGCCGAGTGCAACCGTCCTTCCAGCTCTCATCCATACACTCCGCAACAGCCAGTAGTGGTAGGCTTATTAGGGAAGATGGAATCTGTGCCATTCCCTTTTGCAAAATCCTCCAAATACTTTCAAAGTGGCCTACGCACATTAGCCCATAGCTCCGTTAACTATTATATTTTAACACAATATTCTTTACAGATAAATTAAATGAATAGACGAGCCATGAGAAAAGCACGGCGTGGATACAAAGAAATTAGCATCAAAACCAACTTGACTTATTGAAGCCGTATCTCTCCCCATATTTATCCTTCTGTACAACCAGGGCTAGAACAAAAGCCTCATTTCCCCCAAACTTGTGAACATGAGGATTCCTTATAAGTTGGTTTGTAAATACCCGGAGATTTTTCAAGCTTGAACTTTCCCTGTACGAGTGAGTGCTTTTAAATCAATTCACATCCACAGGAGAAAGTAAAAGAATGAATACAAGTATGAGGATGAGGTTAGTCTTTGTAAAACCTTTTCAACCAAACTACTTCCACTATGTAATGACAGGATGTCCAAACAACATATTTTACAATTCTCTACCTTCCCTGTCTGTTGGTTACGTATATACAAGCTACTTCAATGCACAGCTTTCACCGCTACTCCCACAACCCTGTATCTACGCTTGGCAGAACTTAAGAACCCTTCTATTTAGTTTACTCCACATTAAGTTAGAACCATAGAGTCTTTCAGTGCAAAGAGATGTAAGAAGTTGAGGCTTAATTGATTAGACAGGCGTAACATTAGTACAGTTTTACATTCAAAATTCCTTGCCGTGTCCACATAACAGTACGAGCTTATAATTCCTAATGTTAAAATAAATGTATGTTGGAGTAAATGCAGTTATGGCAATGTTTTTATGAGCTTATTAAAAGTTGCAGTCATTTCACATTTAGCGTAACTTGCTTTTTTAACTCCTCTCGGTTTTTATAGGAACAACAGCATGTTTTAAGAGAAAAAAGTTCTTTGGTTGAGGAAGTATTCGAGTTTTTCACATTTTTCTCTAACTCAAAGGGCATAAGAGATGATACGTTTTTCAAAAAGATGGATTTAAACATAGACGCATTACATCTCACGCATTTTATGGAAACTTTTTGTTATGTAGAATCTCTGGTATTTATCTTGAATTTTCTCATCTTGTCTTCCTTATTTATTCTCCATCAGGACATTAAAACCAAATTACAAGTTTTTACAAATTGCAGTAGTTTTGATAAGATAAAAATTTTAGAAATCCCCATATCTACAGTTCTCAAAATTTTAAATTACATTACTTATAAATATCTATACATTATTATTATATGGGTAGAGAAACAGTTGCAATCCATCAAACTTGATTGACACGTCACGGAAGGAGCACGAAGCGTTAACAAGATAATTATTTCTTCATCCATGTCCTTCATCTTCTTCCTCTCTAAATCTACCTCCGACTGTATATCATCATCCTTGAATTTCACATCCCACGCACAGATGTAACCCATCTTACCTATAAAAAAACATACATATTATTTAATCTCATTGTGGGGGTACAGTACATATATATACATAGTTCCTTTCAACGGAATTCTTTTGAAATACACTGAGAAACTTTTCCAAGGGAGAGAGAGAGAAAAAAGAAGAAGAAGAAAGCACACGTGAACTAGCAATAATCCCCAGCGTACATATATCACAGAGAACAGAGAAGAAAAGCTTAAATATTTCCTTTTTCCTCTCTTCCGCATGGATCACATGGATCTAAGTCTCTATAACAATGCGTGTTTAGAGGGAACATCATCCTCTAGCACACTTAATCTGTACGATACGAGCAATAAAAACCTATAATCCACATGAGAAAAAAACTTTATGAATATATTTCAAATTCACTCTCACAATTTAAGTAGCTTTATACACACAGAGAGAAGTGCAACACATGTGTGTGTATAGAATCAAAATCCGGCTAAATTTTGCATAATTTTCCAGAAATTCCCAAGCATATAGGAATGGCTTTAGAGAAGAACAAGTTAGATTAGTACAACGCTCATATGAGCATATCTGATACAAGTTTCTTTGTACAGTGAGAGTAGCGGGGCAAAGTCAGGATTTCTATTCAGTGGATTAATTCAGTTTGGTTCTCAAGTACATATAGCTTTTATAGTTTTAAAAAAATCTTACTTGAAAAGCTTGTGCTTGTGTCGCAAGGAGAGAAAGTCAAGCGGAGAAAGCAACTCGGTTCGACTTACACTCTTAGGAATAAAGTAGTGAAACTTCTCTTAATGTTATTTTAATTCTCTTTTACTTCACAGAATCACAGATTTACTTGACCAATTCACCAAATCGTCCTGACTTTTCCACAGAAAAAAGCCAATGACTTTCATTATACATAGATACTTTTCTGCATCATTTGTTCCCTTCTTCTCTGTCTCTTTTGCTCTCTTTTGATAAAGACAAATTACGTTGGTGGAGAAAGTGGAAGCTGCTGCTTTTATAACAAATAGCTTGCATTTGTACACAGTGGATCAGCGAAAGCGTCAATATGTTAAACTGTATTACACGCTATTGTAACATATACCGTTCTAAAATACAAAAGGAGATGGTAAATCTGTAGTCCCTTAAGTCAAGTAGCCTTTGTATGTGAATGTGGGTATGAAAGTGTAGCCAGCGCAGCGAGAGCAGGAGCTTGAAATAAAACATGGCACATTTTTAGTGAGAAAAAGATGAAAGCTCTGGACTTGGAGCTTTCTCGCATTGCCCATTTCTGGGACAATATATAAGTATGTGAGGTTGTCTTGCTCAAGCTTCTTTTGAATTTATCTCACGAATTATCTCCCCCTGTGGTTTTTATTTTTAGGCCAAAGCCCCATAATCTTCCGCAATTATTATTATATTTCCTCTAAGTTTTTAGGGTGAAACTTTATCCGTAAACAAATGGTGAAACAATTGCGAGAAAGGAGTACTCAACTATTTCCAAAATTAACTTCAAAAGTTCAAAGCTGTATTGAGAAAAAGCAGGAGTCTGTAACATATGTATTACCAATACTTTTCATTATTTGAATTACGTCAGTGGCTTATTAATACCATGAATTTTGAAAAGCACTTCTTTATGTTCTTTATTTTTTAAACTTTCATGCAGATTGGATTAATTCCATCTGACGAATCCTGCCTCATGTACAAAACTGTATATAGTGTGTGTAACTTTTACCTTTTTCTACTGGCATATCGCTTTGGTCATGTGTTCTGTATTAAGTATCATGCTCCGAAATCCAACACATTAATATTTCTATTACAATTTATTTACAATTTTATTTTTTTCAACAGCATAGTAACACATGTGAAAGAAGGTTTTACATAAGATTTTCATTCTAATCGGAATTCTAAAAGCTGATTTTAACTCAATATTAACAAAATATAAACTACAACGAGGAGCAAGAACAAATCTGTAAAATATTCCCGACTTCACGAAACCAGTCCAAAAATTTCCAAATTAATTTTGTTACAAATAAATTAGTGTTGTTACAAAAAACAGCGGAATATCCGATTCAAGTGAATATTTCCAAATTCTTGAAAAACAATTGCTTGTACTGTGGGTTTCGTATAAGCACTTTGTGACGGCTGGAACACAAAAAACGGAAATTAGTTTCATATGAAAATTCAAACTAAGGGTGTACTCACATAGAACCTTTTCTGTCCGTAACCGTAAGTTTTTTTACGGTACGGAAGGAACCACTCACAAAGAAACCGTTTGTTACCATTGAAAGGGATAAGCATTACGCGATAGGTTTCTTCCGATTTGCGGAAGAAAAATTTTACAGACGGTATCTATGTGAGTACACCCTAAACGAAGGATTTTATTGTATCCCACGCTATAAACGTTAATAAAGTTTAAGTGTAATCAATCCCAGTGAAGGAACCGTATTCGAAATATCAAAGGACGCAACCGGCCCGATAAACATTATTTGCGACGATAACTACAATAATCGATGTTAATAATAATTCTAGAAAATCGGTTGGTGCCTGATAGCAAATTGGCTAGGATATCGTTTACGCTCCGGGTTCGAACCCCGGATGGCTAGAAGTTGGTATTAAAGGTAATGGGTTTTTTCCCACTGGGTTTTTCCCCTGACTGCCTCCGCGAGTTTACAATGATGGCCCCGGAAAGCCGAAACTACTCGTAGTTAGTGTCTTTGTAAATGGACAGCGCTAATAAAGTTTAAGATGGTTGCCAACTTCGACAGACCTTACAGGTGAAGTATAAGCCCCAAAAGTAATAATTTAGTTTAATAATTCAAGAAAATCGAAGTCAACTTACTCCATGCAGTACTGTCGAAAATAGTTCCGAAATTCGCTCATCTCTTCCTCCATACAGAACTGATGAGCAGCTATCGTAAGTTCCGCAGCGTTTTCATCCGAGAGCATCCCAGCTAGTTTTTCAAAACACAATACTTTTAATGTCAGCACATCATACTTCTCAGCGCAATTAGCCAGCTGCAAAATTTCTTCTAATTTCGATGGGAGAGCGAAGGCAACCCCGTACATTGACTTCAGAAAGCATTCAAAAATGTATGGGTCCGTATCTGTAATCACTATTTCATTCGAAACAGCTTCCCTCATTGTAGTGGTCAACATTGCGTCAAATACTGGACTCTGGCCTTTTATAAAGAAATATAAAAAACTGATTTAAAAAGAACGTAAATTATCCTGAATTTCTTAATACAGTAAATCATTCAGATTAGCTAGAAAGCTTTTGCAGTGTTACCTAAGATCATTTTGTGTGCCGAAAAGGACGCCCCTTCACATTTTATTATCACATCTGCAAACCTGTCATTGTTGAACAGGCTCGCAATCCATTTTTCCTTTGAGGAGTCTTTCTTTGTCGGGAATCTTTGGTACCCTTGTCTATTTTCTGGCTTAAACACAATTTTAATATTAAAAGTTAAACGGAGAGTGTCCTTCATGTCTAACAAATTCGACGGGCAGCCGTCTCCACCAATATTGATTTTGCATGGGAAAATCCGGTCCCTCTTATTAAAGGCACACATTTGGTCCACATGTTCAGGTGCCAGTTCTAATGCTTAAATTTGAACACAAAATTGCCACATCAAGCTATAGGATAATTTTATTATTATTTATTATTTTTCAATTATTTTTGTTGAATTGTAGAATGGTACAAAAAGCTTACCCAAATGTTTTCGCATGGTTGAAACACATTTCTCACTCCCAGGGTTTCCAGCGATAATATCGTACTCACAATGATCGATTAAATTTGCGCTGTCGCCGGCAAACACTATAACGTGCACCTTTTCAAATCCTTCAGATCCTTCAGAACCACTGTACAAGCCGCTGTATTAATAAAGCGCCAATCATATATAGTTAAAAGAATTTTAGTGGACAACAATTTGTGTGAGCAACTGAATGATCATATTTTGTCCCTAATGTTTGTCCATAAGATTTTGCATTTCTTTAGATACTGCTTGAATAAAGCATTTACTTACCATTTCCACTCCAGATTTTTGGCTAAATTTGTGTTTTCCAAAACATTCCATCTTGTACTAAGCTCATCAGATGTTGACACAGTTCTATATTCCTCAATATCCCAAATAAGCTTGATTTCCCACGTTGGAATCTGCACAACAGGTCATTTAAGTCAATAAATACATTGTTCCTATGGACTTATAATATATTAGTACCAACGAGGTATGATGAGCAACTCGAACATGATTTTGTACTAATTGTGAAGCAATTTTATAACTTTATTAAAACTCAACTTAAAACTTACAAATGTTGTAGATCCTTGCACGGTTTGTGGTTCCTTCGCGGAATCCATTGTTCCTCTTGTAGATACAATTTCACATATACGGACGAGAGTCGGTTACGAATGGTGCCTCTCCCTTGACTGCTGACTGTGGCAGGTTCAAACCATATATGACAACATTAATATTTTACTTGAAGCATGGCTACAGGGTTGAGCGAGATGTGAAGGGAGGACTTTCTGGAATAATTCAACTTTAGAAGGGTTATTGGTCAGGATATGCTGTTATACTAAGTTATTATAGTTCTCGGACAATGAACTTTTACGAACAGCTCCAAAATAGATTTTGTTTAAGCTGAATGTTGGTGACATTTTTTAGTTGAAACTATATGTATTATCCGTAAGTACCCAGAAATGGTAAATCGAGTAATTATAATAAACTAGCCCTAACAAAAATCCGTTATTGGAAAGGTTTTGGGGGCAAAGTTTACAGTAATATTTTTTTCAGATATGAAAACAAAAAACCTAAAGGTTAAAACATGCGAATCACATTGGAGTCAAAAATGAAATTGACTTCAGTAATTATTAAGTAGACAGAAAGACAACAGATGAGCACTGCAAAAGCGAATCACATTTCGTAAACCGCCAAGTGAAGATAGTGTGATTGGTTAATCGCAATTTTAATGTGGCATGAATCTCAATAACGGCTAACTCCATTTCATTCTTGCCACGACCTTTAATACCAACATTCAAAATCCATCCATTCCAATACATTGTAGAAGTGCGGTGTGCGGTTGAAAGCCCATACTTACAACTTTATAGCGGGGGGGCGGGACCTTTTTTACAGAGCCTCTCGGGGTCTTAATGGTAGTTAGAGGAGAGGTAATTAGTATAAATCCTCAAATTTAGACCCTTAGTACATGTGTCTTAGTCAAAATAATATGTATAATATATAATAAGTTAGGCATACTGAATATGATAGTAATAAGGTTCACACTGTAATGGGATGGGTCTTGACCTGTCTCGCCTAGTGGTTTCATATTAGCACGGTTTCCCAGACTGGAATTTGAGTATATATTATAGGATACGGGTGATTCCTAGCTTTTGTTTACTCAGACATGTCACGGAGATAATTGTGATACTTGGAATATTCCTTGAGTCAGTGGGTAAAAGTCGATGGAGAGATATTGGGGCAATAATAACAAGGTTAAAACTTCCCAGTCAGGTGTACTTCGTATAGAAACAAACATCAAAGAGCTTTACAAATACAAAACTAACGTTTTTAAAACTTCAATGCCTCTGGTATACAATGCATGCAAATAAACATTGTTTAGTGAGAGAAGAGATGAAGGGAACAATTTTGGAGTACGCGGGTCACGCAGGACCTCCCCCCCCCCCCGAGCACTAGGCGTAAATGAAACTTTTCGTCATTTTGTATTTGTTTATATTTAGATGGCCATGATAACTCTAAAACTGGTAAATTCTAACATAGACCTTCTATATGGTAACAGATCCAAAATATTCGTATAGTCTTAAAAAGTAATGTGGAAGAGGATTATTATTTCATTTGGTGAGGATTAGTCTTTTCAGCTACACCTTTCCTAGTAACGGGTGGTTTTTTATGTGCCTTTTGTTCCTCCTTTCACGCACAAATTTTTTTATTCTGCTCACTCAATCAAGGCGGAACAGGCGAGAATCACACTCCAGATCTCCCATTATAAGCTTGTTTTAGGTCATTAACCTGAATGACCTTGCGGTATAAATACATACTTCTTTACCGTTCTAGGAAGGTACACCCAGTGCACCTGCACACACTATTCGAACAAAAACTAAGCCTTCCAAACCATCAAAAATTCTTCACCCACCTGTCACTGGATTTAGATAAAAAAATTTCATCAAGTTGTGTAGAAGTATTTGAAATATATGAAATTCTTTTAAGCAACTGTACAAAAATTAATAGGGATAGTTTTAGTTATTATTTTTGGACGTATATATTTTTTCCTTGATTTTTTTTGTCCCAAGCAAACATGTTTTTGTAATTGTGTGAAAAATTATGTCTGAATGAATTTGAAGGAAAGTAGCTTTTACCATGAAACAGACCTATCATGGAGGAAAAATGTGTGAAATCCATGACTTTTTAAATGTTCAGGAATATTGACGTAAGAATAGTATATACATAGGGAAGGTTATACATGGAAAATGAAAATTCCACACATACACGGTTACTGAAGCGTCAGGAGTGATCTCAAGGAAATGATACATTAGGCTGAGAAATGTATAGGAAGATGTAAATGTTCAACAAATGTCCATCTGGAAGAAAATTCAAGAAAGGAAATGTTGTAAAATGATTGAAAAAATAGAGTGAGTTACGGCGGAGGGAGACAGAGACAGAGAGAAAAAGGGGCAGTCATTTCCGACACAGTAAAATAGCAGTTTTCCTACAAAGTAAAATCTATGGGACTGATTCGAGTGTTATTTAATACAAAATATATGTGAAATACATTAAATTATGCAACATATATTTTGATTCTGCACTGAAACAAAGGCTGCCACTTCTCTCGTGATAAAGCTCCTGCAAAGGAATACCAAGGAACTTTCTCCATCCCAAGCCATTTTCCCTTTCATTTCGTCTCCTCTTCCGCAACATGCAAATGCATATCCAAGTGCGTGTAAATTTAATCCCTTTATAGCTGTTACAAATCCAGCAATGCCCTAAAGGCAGCCACCGTAAGAACATTATATACTTATGGGAAGTATTTCTATAAAAAGGGGATGAAGATTTTACAGATACTTGTGCTTACATTTTTATTACTACTAGGATTTTACTACACGAATGCATAAAAATGTGCAAACACCAATGGCTAATATACATATCTTTTACGCAAGATTCCCCACCTATAATTTGCGACACTAAAAACCATAGAAATCCCTTTCTTACAGAAACGGCACTCACAATGTTAAATACACAATTCACAGTGCCCCACAGGGTTTTCTAAGAATTTTTAAGTATGAGATTAATTACCCTAAATGCTTGGGCTGTTTCTATAGTAATTTGTAACCAGTTACCCCTGAGACATCATTTAATATGTGGAACTTTTGGGTCCAACCAATGCTAAAAATATTTTCTCGAAAATCTATCCTGTATTTTACAGAGAATATCTTTGAAAAAATTAAAATGACTGAAATGAGCTTCTCTTGCTTATTTATCCCAGGTTTCCCCCATAGTCCACATTAAGTGTCATTACTCCTACTGTGCTTAATACTTTGCTGAAATTTAATGGGCGGAAAAATTCAGGATGAAATGTCTTCCTCAGAAAAAAAGTCGTATATAGCTTCAACTAAAATAAATTTCTCCAGCAGAGTCCGGGATAGATACTTAGAGGCTACTTAGATTTCTTACGTAATTTCCCCACAAGATTTATCCAAGCTCCTGTCCCACTAGACATTTTCAAGAGATGCTCTCACATTAAAGTCCAGTATAAAATGGTAAAAACTTATCTCATTTTAAACCCTACTTTTATTCCTTTTTGGCCCAATTCCTTCAAAATTAATGACAATATTTATTCTTTCCCCATCAAACGGTTTTTTTTCAAACGCTGAGAATTTTTTACAACAATTTTTAGAAAAATGGATTTCCATTCAATTTTAAAAATTAAACATGTTTTCATATACTCAACACCAAAACTTCATCCTATGTATTAAATCCATTCCCACTATGGCATCAGTACATACATAATCCGAGGTTAATCCGATAAAAAAAATTAAGATTCTCATAATATCCCCTCCTTTACCACCAATCCAATTATTATGTATTTCAAGTATACAGAAAAGTACAAGTTATTTTCCCTCTCCTTCCCAAAGCATGTACTAAAAGTACTTTACCCACAACGAGTATAAATCTTCGGACACTTAAACTTAAGGACTTGGAGTAAAAGCTGTAAATTCACATCCTCTCCTGCCCTCCCTGCCTCTCACCCATGAACAACACTTTATTCCTCTCGTAAATCCATTGATTTCGAGGACCTCTCACAATATTTTCTTATTTCCAAGCACCGAGTGGGAAACATTTTCACATTAGAAAATACATATCCCCGGATACTTCACCCTGAAAAATATTTATTAATCGTCTCGATTTTTATCAAATTGAAACTTTAAATGTATTTTCATTTTCCACTAAAATAGCACTTGCCCCTCATTGAATGGTACAAGGGGGGCAAATTATTTGGCAAGTTTGAGTTGCTATAGAGAGAAAATAAAAAATAAAAATAATTCCATGGCTTCTGATGTAAGTGTTAATTTCCTTTGTGTACTTATTGCAGCCGAGCCGATGTACAGCACATGTTTGTATGGGCAGTACAGTAGCCATCCCTTCCACATCCAGTGGACCTGGAACTGCAAGAAATGTGGATGAGGTCAAGAGGCTCGCTAAAGACTTTTTCGATCAGTATTACACTTCCATCAAAAGGTTAATAAAAATATTTTTCTCCCATTCTTAAAATGTGCTTCAATCAAATGAGTGTCCATATTGAGGGAAACCTACAATACATTTTTTTATTTCTTGACATAAATGTATATTTTTATTTTCTTCCTATCTGCAGCTGCATTTCTGAACCTAGAAAATTATCTCCTACTTTTACCATTACATTTCTTTCACCCTATGCTTTAACATACACTTTTTGAAGCTTCTCCAGCTTTCCCTTTGTATAGCTGTAAACATATCCTTGACTCCTCAAGCTTCAACACTCAGTCCTTTACTGAATGTACGTTTTCAATTTTTTTTAGATACTTACACTTTCCTATTACACCAAAAAATGTGAGTGCTTCTCCTTTACTTATAGACAGGCTGATTTTTCTCATCCACTTGAATTTGGAATAAAACTAGCACTAAGGCTGTCCTCCCACCCAATCAATTCCCGTACTTTCGCAAGAGTGTCAATTGAGCGATGTTCTAAAACTTCTGGATAAAAATCCACATTTTGTCCCTAAAAACTTGTGCAGTATCTACTTGAGAGTGGAGTGGGGGGGGAGTGAATGGAATTAAGCATCTACTGAGAGGAAGTGTACGATTGGGAAAAATTCTAAAAGATGAGAGGAAATAAAAAAATATGTTCTATAGCTCCCACTATCTCTTCTTATTGGTGGTTAGTGGTGAAAGAAATTGGAAAAAAGCACTGGACGTTTTCCTCCTACAATCACTATAGCCATTTTTGCTATGAAGTGAAACGTACGTTACTTTGACATTACAATTGAAAGGATGGTCTTTCCCAAGATTTGACCATAGAACATATAAGTAGAGAAATGAATTTTTAGATTGTACCCTCCAACTTATGTTTTTACAGCCCTTCCATTTAAGTCCACGTCAAATTTTAAATTACTCTTCGTCTCTCCTGTTCTATGGGTCCGTTGACAGGCACAAATTTGTTTTTATCATACACGTACGTAACAACACATGTTTCTTACTTGTACATACGAATGTCAATTCCTTTATATGTACAATACATAGCTACTTACATGTATAACCACCCACGCCTTTATACTTGCATGGGTACACATACATAAATTCTCAATGAATAAGCTAAAGGCTGTGGTCACGGAGCGATATTTTATTGCCTTCAGTCCATCTCTACACGTGTTTAGTAGATCTATGTTATGTGATGTACCAATAAAGTTCCTATTCCTTTCTTTATACACTATTTGTATAGATTCTTTGCAAAAACCGTTTTTAGCAGTCACTTTCCGTCGTACTATTTTTTAGCGGTTACAAAACACGTTTTTAATGATTATGTACTCACCTGCTCCTCCTAATTTATATTGCTTTACAAGATAAGAGAAGGATAAATAAGAGCAAGGATAAATAAAGATTATTTTAAATTCTAAAAATGTACCCCAGATTTAACTCCACCTCCCACGTCCAACGATGGGAACAAGTTATCCGGGAAGTTGAAGACACCGGAACGTATGATTTGACCGAGACGGAACTCGTCTACGGTGCAAAACTCGCTTGGAGAAATTCCGTTAGGTGCATTGGAAGAATACAATGGGCGAAATTGCAAGTAAGATATCTCTAGCAAAGGAAAAAAAAATTATTTGTAAATTTATTTTTTTTACAGCTCTAAAAAATCATTTATTTTTGTCCAGCAAATAGCATATATATACATCCATAAATTATCATGTCAGTGTCCCGTGTCTTTTCCGTGTACGTAAAAAATGAAAGCCATAGGAAAATGTGCTAGGAAAAAAATTGTTACTGTTGACAATTTCATAGAAGTCATGACTTTTTCCCCTACAACTCCTCTCCTTTCTACTTCCTGGAAAGTACAGAAAAGATAAATTTTATTTCACCCACACAAAAAATTATGTAGCTAAATTTGAACATAGGGAAAGTGATAGTGCTGGCTGGGTCAGTGTTTCTATATAAACGTTTGTGGGTGAAAAAAATGTTACGGTAAAACATTTGGCTTGTGAGAGGAAAGGTCCTTGAATTGGACAAGTGAATGGATCGTTGATTTTTATAGGTTTTCGATGCTCGGAGTGTGACGACGACCACGGGTATGTTTGAAGCTGTCTGCAAACACATTAAATATTCAACCAATAAGGGCAACATAAGGTTTGTTTATATTTCTATGATAAACGACATTTTTCTTATGTAATTTTATGTGTACTTTATAAAATCTCTACATTCATTTTTCATCTCCTCTCTTGTCCTCGGAATTGTTCCTTGTGGTTCTATTTTTGTATACATTTTTAGCGTTTTTGAAAATATAACTTGTTTATATTTATGAGCCTTCATTCCAGTGTTGGCAGAGGCAAAAACCCAAAAACCCTGGGTTTTTGGGTTTTTGTGGGTTTTTGTGTGGTTTTTGG
>JAQFXU010002436.1:0-20842 GCA_034693705.1 Spatulosminthurus flaviceps
TTGACAATGATCTGACCCCATTAATTTCAAAGGGGTTCAAAATTCTGTGTCAAATTATATTCTTAATTCACATTTTTTTCCCGAATTTTGTCAAGAATCTCATAAACTCTGCTCATGTGTTCACCAACTAGTCAAAATGGCTTTGCTTGAAGGGGTGAAAGTAAAATGAAATTATCATTTACTAAAATGGAATAATAAAATCCAAGGATTTATTCCGAAAATTTAGTCTTTCACGTAGAGGGAGCCAATCCTAAGATTGGACTCCAAACATCCTAATTTTATTTGAAGAAAAGCGACGCCGCGGTCATGTTGTCTCCTTCATCTAGAAAAAGTATGCGGAATATTGTTCTTGTAAATCTTCTAAGCGGCGTCAAAGTTCAACAAACAAATGTATAGATTTTTTCAGGGGGCGTCTGCACTCTTCTTAAATACCCCTGACCTTCAGGGCACGTTATTTCAAAAAAAACTTGACGGATTTCCTTCAATTTTTGTTCGACCATTCCTGAGGTCAAGAGTGTGGATGAGTTTGAAATCACTCTACTACTTGTTCGTGCGTAAAAATAAAAACAAAAAAACTATTCAAACCAATTTTGGGGGAGCGTTTTACCCACATAAAACTTAGTAATAGTAAAACTTTTTAAAAAATCATAGTTGATATTCATTGACTTTCGTTTAATTGAAAAATTGTTTTTTAATTTAAAAATTTCTTTTTTGGGGAAAAATTCTTTTCCGGCTCAGAAAAATTTTTAATTTGAAAATTTATTTTAATAAAAAATATTTTTTGGCTCATACATATTTTGTGGCGGAAAAAAATATTTTTGGTTGAAAACGTTTCTTTGGTTGGGAAATGTCGTCTGGGTTAATAACATTTAAAAAAAAATATTTAGCTCCAAGCCTTAATTACTCGTAGAAAATTTAAAATTCAAATGAGCAATATGAGAAAGTTGAAAAAGAAAAAAAATTATTTCGTGGAAACTACTGCTTTTAAGCAATATAAAGTGTTGCTTTAATTAAACAAAGTATATTGTGGAGGCCACCTGATCTTCCAGAGAAGCTTTCACATGAAAACATCCGTCAAAATAAGTAATTTCACAAAAATGGTCAACTTCTACGCCGTCTCCTTTCCTTTTTGTAGACACCTCAAGGAGTGTGGGGACGTGGAAGGTCAGTTATGTTAAAAATTATCACGAGAAACAAAATGTGTATGTGAATATTTTGTTAGGAATAGGATCAAATTATAATCCTGAATAATTTCCACCGCGGAGGACAGCTCCGTTTATTCCATTGAAATGATCGCATAAAATAGTCGATTGGCGTCTAAATTAAACTGATAAATAGTAGTAATAAATTTTTTGAAACTGAAAAATCATGGGAAAGGTGGCACATAAAATTTCGCAAGAAATTAACTCAGTTGTGGTGGAAAATATTTGGTAACATTTATTTGTGGGATTTCAAATTTTCGCCGGTTAAAAAATAAGATTGGAAGAATTAGAGCTTGTGAATCAAGGGATACTTTTCAAGGGTTAATTGATTATGTGGAAGACGTCATACAAGGATTGAGCTCCATGCTGATACACCGAATTGATGGTATAAAATAGATAATCAGCGTCTAAACTAAACTGAAAAAACAATTTAAAAATACTAATGATAATAATTAATCATCTTATTTTAAAGGACAAGAGTTTTCAAAAATTCCGTCCTTGTGTAGGAAAGAATTGAAATTAAGGGAAATTCTAAAAAAAATTATGCACTTCTTGAGATACAAAATTCGTAGTTGATTTTATTTTTTTACGGCTTTTCAAGGAATCATTTGGGAATTTTATCACATTTTTTTATTATGATTTCATGAATACCATCATGTGCGGAATTTATTACAAATATTTCAAAAAAAGTTTTCAACAAAAGCCGCAGAAATTTATTTTGCCAACTTATTTTGCTCTCATGTAAAATCGTATTTTCCCATTTTTATCCCATTTTTTTTTTTACCTAATTCCAATACCATTGAAACTTTTAGAAATTTCACCCTGCCATAGTAAATTGTGAAATACGCTTTTTTTCCACGTTACATTTCGTGATATTTTTTAACTCTACACTATTTTGGCCTTACATATATATTTTGTGTTCCTCGTGGACTTTAATTTTTTTAGTTGAAATTTTGAAATGTAGGTCGGAAATGTAAAACGGAAGCCAAAAATGATTTTAGCCGAGTTGGTTAATCTCAATGCCGATTATGTTTTCTCTAATTTAAATTTCCACGAGCAGGTACTAGATTCCAGCAATACATAGCTGCGTCACTGCAATTGTAACACAAGATTTCCAAAGAGTAAGTTAAGAAAGCTGAGAGTAAAAAAAGTAAATTTATTTTGAGGAAACTGTTTTAGCAAAACTGCAAGAAAATGTTGCTCACAAAAAATATTGGGCTGACCTTCCAGAGAGAAGCTTCCATATCAGAGAAGATTTCGAGGAAAAATTGTCTGCCTCTACAGCGTTTGCCTTTCTTTTTTAGACACAAAAAGCCATGACAAGTTTATGTATGAAAAAAACAAGGTCAAAAGATTAATAAGGATGGAACATGAATTTTTACTCATTCGCTGTGCCAGCAATGGAGATTTAAACCATAGTGAGTGCATTTCACATAATTTGTACTCCGTGAGAGAAATATTTTCTAGAGCTGCGATCAAGCTCAAGTAAAACTCGCGCTTTTCAAGCCGCGTTCAAGTTCGGGTCAGGTTCAAGTAACCCAAAGATTTTACTTGAGCTTTTCGTGTCATGTTCAAGTTTTATCTCTGCCTGACCGTGAGTTTATCACTCAAGTCCAGTTCGTGTTCAAGTTGGGAAATACTACTTGAAGAAAATTTCATGGTCAAGTTCAAGTCAATATAAAAGTGAGGAGTGTGATTATTTAATAATAATTGTGTTTTTCGTAAAAATTACGACTTTTAGACTGAAAAAGAAATTTCGTACAAGTTCAAGTCATGTTAAAGTCAGATCTTTTTACTTGAACCCGAAACCTGACATTCAAGTTCAGATCCAAAGTAAAATACTTGAATCGGAACTTGAACTTGAAAGAAAATTACTTGAGCCGCAATGTGAAGTTCAGGTTAAAAGAAATATATACTTGGGGTTTCTTGGTAAAGTCAAGTTCATGGTGAAGTTTGAAAATTACTTGACCCGAACGCAGCTCTAATATTTTCTATGCGTTTTAAACATTCGGGCCACAATTATTGCTTTGAAAATATTTATGGGTAGACCTCAACGCCATTTGGTCAAAATCCTGCCTTCACTTGCGAACTTCAAGCATGTTAGGGGTCAGTTGCTATTCGTGGACCATTCCTGCATGATAAAAATCTGCTTTTGGTAAGGGCTAAAGGTAAGGGATAAAACAGAGGAAATTACAACATTGTTCTGATAATTTAAATTTTGAGAAACCTAAGGACGTTCTCACAATAAATTCAAATTCAGTATTTTCCCAAGCCAAAATCAATGCTGTTGTAAAATATTTGCGAATCCCAAACAAAGTGGATACGTTTTGCAGATGAGTGGGGTAGAAGTAAAAGGGGAAAGTCCATAGCAGATTAGAGTTTTAATGTGTGAGACATAATAATTATTATCATCCGTAATTAATAGAAATAGAAATTATTATTGCAATAAATTCAAGACAAATATAATACTGGAAAATGGGCTCAAGGATTTCTTTCCTGTCTTGCGTTAAACATGGTTGCATTTGTAGAGAAAAAACTTCAATTTTGATTTTCGCCCTCAAATCAAGCCTTATAGGCAGAGGTTTTGTACAAACGACGGCGACTTTTTTAACCCAGTCGTAATTGTCATTGTTTCCTTTTTTGTGGCATGACTTCTACGGGATTAAAGTGCGGGCAGCCAGAAGGAATTCAATGAGTGGCGTCAAATCCTAAGAAATTTATTAGCAAAGAAAACATCCCTTTTGATTCTTCATTCTCAACGTATCAGAGTCAAAATAACAAGTTTTTTCTTGTATTAGATAAATTTTTGGAATTTCACCCGAAATGCTAAATCTGCTATCTGTAATTTTTCGGATTTTTGTAAAAAAAAAAAAAAACATAATCATAAATTCTTTGTGGGAAACTGTGAAAAGTTGCTACTTGATTTTTTAATCGCTTGATCTTTAGCGGACTTCAAATAATAACATGCTATTTCCAACTACGAACTGTTAGATATAGGAATATTTGTATAATAAAATTATAGGATTGGTGGATTCTGGAATTTTTTCCCCATTTGTTTACGCTAAAATTTCAAAGAGAAATTTTCAAATTTTTACGAGTATAATTAATGGAAGGAAATATCTGGAGAGTGCTCTTCAACGATGCTGAGCAATTATTTACTGCAAGAGTTGAATCTTTTGCTTGAGTTGTCCACGCGTACTCAACAAAGCGCTAATTTTTATCTACATCTCCCATGGAAATTCTGACGGGCATTATAAAAAAGATGATCGGCGTCTAAATTAAACAGTACAGCTGATGTAAAAAAGGGATTTTTATTGGCCCGAAAGTATACAACTTTGGGGTAACTCCTGGAAATTTGACTCATTTCCCTGTTTATGAGGAGACAAAAAATTTCATCATGTCATTTTTCCCCATTTATTTTACTCTTGGATTTTCCAATTTTTATTCAAATTTTTCCCCCAAATTCCACAACCATTGAAATTTTTTACTAGGAATTTGACCCTGCCGTATAGTTAGAATGGTAAAAGACGTTTATTTTGCATATGGTAAATATCCTGATAATTTAACTCAACACACTTTGTTAGTAATATCCGACAGAAATTTTCGTATCACTCGTTCTCAGATGTGGGTATAAAACCTTGGACTTTATTTTCCTTTATTATTTTTTGACGTTGCTAATTGAATTTTAATGAGCACTAAAATTTTATTATTATATAAGTTTGAAGCGTAAGATTTGGTCAATCTTGCCCATTTCCGATTTTCCAATAGAAAGATGGTGCTCATTAGCTGAGTGAAGTTGATTTCCTGCATGAAAGAGCAGGAAGTGTTCAAAATATATGTATTCTTCTAGGATAATGTCCTTGTACGTATGCAAATAATGAGGCAAATAACTACTGTACATGTAATAAGGTACTCCATGACTAAAGTGGTAGGTAAATGTGTGTGGGCTATCTCAACTATATTTTTAGGCAAGGAAAAAATGGGCGGTTGATTTGTAAAGCTTTCGTCTAGATTTTAGGAAATTTTACCCCGACCTGAAAACAGGAGTTGTGGGTTCGGTGGAGATTCGTAGACCTGAAAAAATAAAAGTTTATGTGTTGTCTAATATGTCTATGTATAGGGATTTGCGGATTTTTTGAGGGACACGAACAAAATTCTCCCCTGTCTGCCTCTAATAAAATTGACCCAGCGTTTAAAATTTAGAGGAAATTAGGGAAAATGTGTTTTTACCGAATCGTGTCACTCTCATGAATACGTCGTGGATGATGTAGATGAGGGAAAAATAAAAAACTCAAAGTGATAGACTTCAACGCCGTTTGTTTTTATTTAGTTCTAGCGCCCACTTCCTACGCGACGACGTTTTCAAAGACTTTTTGGACTACACAATAATTTTGCGCCTACCCAAAATCCAAGGACAAATCCAATGAAATAGGTGGGATCAGTGAAATGTACCTTTCTGGTTTTTGAGTTGCATTGCCTCTAATTATTTTACCATGATCATATTCCAACCTGTGACGAATATTTACATGTTTTCTCACTTTTCAAATAAACTCTCATATTTGTCCCATATGATAAGAAATTAAGCTGGGAACTTTACTATTACGTTTTTTACACCTCCTACGAATATGTCTATTGTGTGGGAAAGATTCTATGGCTCGTGTTCAAAGGCGGACTAGCCACCTCCAAAGTTGAATATAGAATGGCCTTATATTTGACTTGAATATCTTTCCTAAGGGACCCAGACCTGATAGACTCATTACTTAATCGGCGTCGAATTTCATCAAAAGTGCCTCAAAAAGGTTTTCTCCAAATGTGAACAACAAATGTAAACGAAGAAGAAGAATTTTCCAGTCTGCCCAAATCATAGAGAAACATACTCGTGAATTTTTGTTACGCAATTTTTATTTCAAATACAAAGCGCACAATTAAATCTACAAAGGAGATTTAAGGTCAAATATTTCATAAATTTTGTCAAGGGAAAATGTTGTGATTCAAACGTTCTACTGGTGGTCAGGCGTGTGGTTTTCTTTGAGAGATTTTAATAATTTGAATTTAAATATTTTCCTAAGAATTGAAATGTGAATTTTTGGGATTTGTTATTGATTTCTATTATATAAAAATATATACTTGCTATTTCAAAGAAATGATTTCTTGAAAATGGAACTGCTGAACTTTACGGATTTATTCATATAAATCCTACTAATTTTAAACATTTATTTTAAGAGGGCATGAAACTTTGGGCCCTATTTTATTAACGTAAGAATTTATTTTCAACACACTAGAGTCTCATTGAAATGCAATTTTTTGAATACCAATGTAATACCTTGCATAATACATGAATATATTAATAATAATAATAATTATTATTATTTACCTTAAATACCACGCTATTCTTCTCCCCCCCCCCTTAATT
This sequence comes from Spatulosminthurus flaviceps, assembly GCA_034693705.1. Taxonomy (NCBI): domain Eukaryota; kingdom Metazoa; phylum Arthropoda; class Collembola; order Symphypleona; family Sminthuridae; genus Spatulosminthurus; species Spatulosminthurus flaviceps. Next base: position 6,616 of record JAQFXU010002436.1, read on the forward strand.
TTCCTGTATATGCCTTTTTTTAAAATTCACTCAAAAATTGCATTCGATTGTGGATTTCTTGCAAAGAATTTATCGCTAAATTTCCACGTCGTTTGGTAGAAATTATAAATTAATGCAATTTTGTGGTTTTACGTTGAAGGACATCGGCTGGCAAAATTTTACCTCACAAGCTCTACTCTGCTGGAAAGACGAGGGCCCGGTGTGGATTTCTTAAACAAGGCGTAAATGGGAGAGCATGGTTTCTTTGTCACTACACAAATAAATGTTAACAAAATTTAAAATAATTCAAGATTTTATGCTCTTCTTCTCCGATTCCCCTTAATGTCCCTTTATGCTGTATATTTTTTTTTTTGAAATTCACACTAAAATAGCATATTAATGAATTGTATGGAAACAATTTATCGCTAAACTTCAAAAAGGCTAATTTCCCCATAAAATCCGGTGACAAAACTAACTTATTAAGTTTAGGTGATGATAATTGGCATGCGTGTATTTTGAGCTGAAAAAATTCTTACCCATCGGCAAAAAAAAATTCATTGAGCGTAAGAAAATTTATATGTAATGGGCGGAAAAAATATTTTGACCGAGGCCCTGGAAAATTAAAGGCAAAAAAAATTAAGTTACCCGAGCTGGGAAACCTCAACGCTGTTTATTATTTTTAAATATTCGTAATTTTTAATTGGTTAAACTCTTCGGCGCTGCTGTAAGAAAATGTAAAATTTAAACGAGCAATATAAGAAAGCTGAGAAAGAAAAAATAATCCACAAACACTGCACGCCAAATAGATTCGGGCCATTAATGGCGAAGTTATGGGCGGGAATCTTTTGAACTCAAGTGGGATGCCCATAACTTGGCCATGAATGGCCCGAATCTATCTCCTAGTCATTTCTCCCGAGAAACCGGAAATCGGATTTCGGGAAAACTAAGGATGGGTTCCCCTATTTATATTATTGTCTCAAAAGCTTAAGTTTCTAATATCAAGTCATTGGGATGTTCCAGTGCCACAAGATATTGTGGGAACCACTTGAGAAACAGAAAAATCCCCGGGCCGGGGGTGCGCAAGTAGGAATTTTGTCAATATTTTTCCAAAACCTTACCAAGTACCCTCAACAAGGAAAAAATATTTTGGTCAGTTCCCTTACCATCAAACAAACTCCTTGTTCTTCTATTTTTGATATCTCTGTGAGCGTATAACGTAATACATTCTGGTAAATTTTCTAACCGGCGGCGTCAAAGCTGAACAAACAATTTCATAAATATTTTAAGGGCGGCCTGACCCCCCTCATAAAATACCCTTGGCCCTCCCCACGATAGCTCAAAAAATACTTGAGCGATCTCCTTCAACTTGTTTTTGACCATTCCTGAGGTCATTTTAAATTTTTTCAAACTCCTTTTTGAATGTAAATATGCGAATACTTTGTGTAGAATTATTAGAAAGCGTTAATCCGGGAAATTTTGTCCAGAGGACTCAGTTAGCTTGAATTTATATTTGGGCTCATCAATTCATGCTAGAAATATATTTTGTCATTTTGACAGGTAAAAACGCTCGGAGAATCTTCATATTGGAGCAGAAAACATATTTGAGGCATTCTTGTTGAATTTGGACGCCGATTAAAAATCAAAGCACAAAAGGATTACGCATTTGTGAACAGTTTCTGAAGGAGAAGCGGGTTACACAAGTTTTTGGAACGTATGTACAATATTTAGGATTGAAAATGATTGTTACTCTTTCACTTCGTCAACTATGGGGTTATTATGGAATGAGCGGAATTCACATTCGAACATGAAGTTGTACAACGTGAGAGAAACATTTTCCACGGGTTTTCTACATTCTGGCCCTGACTTGCTTTGAAAATATTTATTTATTGCTTTTTATTATTTATTATTATTTATTGCTTGAAAATATTATGGACATTTTATTTTGTATTCTCCTGGCAAATACAAGCGCTTTGAGAATGTAGATTTTTGTGAGGGGCGTGCCGAATGCATTTATAGCACTTTACACTATGTAATATCCTTCCGAAGTTTAAGGAATTTTGATGTGGTACAGCACTTGATGTACTCCATGTAGAGACATGAGGTTGATAAATTCTGAAAGCTTAATTTTTTATCTTTCAGAATTGTCATTGCTCGAATTTTCCATCATTCGAGGAACGGAGATATAAGAAATTGAATGGGAGGAATATTTTCAATGTATGTATTTAGGGAACCCCAAATCACTTGTTTCCGAATTTTGAGGCATTTTATTACCCCCAGTTGCTCACATTTCGCTCCCTAATCTCCACGGTTTTTGAAGGAAGAATTTCCCAATGCTATCAGATTTTTGTGATTGCCTGAAATTTATCATGGAATTCGCGGAATTTGTCGAAAATCTTTGAAATAATTTTCTTTGAAAACCAAAGCCAGGGAAATATTTCCCATTTTAAAAGATTTTCCAGGAGTTATCCAGCACTGGTAATATCATAAAATTCATAGTTGATATTAATTGTGTTGTTTGGGATTCAAAAAATTTGTTAGCAAAAATGTTTGGGTTCAAAAACTAGTTTTAAATGTGCAAATTTGTTTTTCGTAATTTTGGAAAATTGGTTTTGTTGTCTTATAAATTATTTTTTCGGCCCTTTGATAATTTTTAAAATTTTCTCAAAATTTGAGTTTTTTAATTTTTATTTAAAAATGGGATCAGTTGCTGGTTCCAGGTTAACCTTAACGCCGTCTTTAAAATTGATATCAAGAATGCTAAGCTGACGGTACAGGTGTTAAAATGTTCCCCAGTCGAAAGGTCAATGAAGGCCAAATGAAGGCACAATATCTATAAAATTCATGTTTTCAAGAAATATTATATAGAGCCAAAAAAATTAAACGTGGCCGGAGAAATCCAGCGATGTTCCAATTATGCGCCAGTAAGGGTGTGCTCACATAGAACCATTTCCGTCCATAAAAGTAAGTTTTTTTACGGTACGGAAGAAACCACTCACATAGAAACCGGTTGTTACCATTGAAAGGGATAAGCATTACGCGATAGGTTTCTTCCGTTTTACGGAAGCAAAAATTTACGGACGGATTCTATGTGAGCACACCCTAAGTACTCGTTCATTTTCAGAACAAATAAAACGGGAGTGGGAATTATTAAAAATTTTGGCGGACGATGGGAAACTGTGATTTAGCCTTAATTTTGATTGTAGCATCATTCATTTTTCTCAAATATGGACAAAGTTGGGAACGAGATATTCTTGCTAAATGTCTTAATTGCTACAGTCTGACGCCAATTAAAATTTTTATCTGTGTCATCTTGGCTACAATTGTAGACCATTCAGGAAATCTTCAGAAAGAATTAAAAAGGTCGGAAGAGAAGTGCGCATGACATTTTGACTGAAGGATTGGTTGAATTAGATGACTCAGCTTCGGACAGAATTTCAACCCACCGAGTCGGAAACATTTTTATTTCTTACAAATTTCGCCCCAGTCATAAATTCATTCTCGTATTAATAATAAGTTTTCCTATTGTGCCTATTTACAATTAAAAAAATGACGGTAAAGTTAAGCTTGACAAGACGCTTTGAAATTCCAAAATGGCGTCAAATTTAAACAGGAAAGAATATTTGGACAAAGTTGATGGCATCAATTGTTTCCGTTTGTTTTAAATTTCCGTTAGGGAAGCAGGTGGATTTAAGTGACAAATTGAAATAACCACCCCCATATCTTTAACTGCATTGCGATTCTGCATTGCAATTTTGGAATAATAATCTCACGGATGTGTACGATGGTGGTTATTTTAGTTTCCATCAAATTTCGTGGTGGTTATTTCAGTTCACTTTTAAGCAATTCCTGCATAAGACCACTTTGCTTCTCCAGCGACGATATTTAGCTTGACAATTCCTCCTTACGACATTATTGAGCTTGTATAACTAGGGACAACCAGGACTTTGCTCGATGGTAAGGGATTTGACCAAAATATTTTTTTTCTTATTGGGGGTACTTGGTAAGATTGGGTGAAAAATAATGACAAAAATCCTACATGCAAACCCTCGGCTCGGGGAATTTTCGGTTTTTCAAGTGGTTCCCACAATATCCTAGCAATGGAACATCCCAATGACTTGAAACTGGAAACTTAAGCTTTTGAGACAATTTAAATAGGGGTTCCTATCCTTAGTTTTCCCGATATCGAAAATTCATGCTAGAAATATATTTTGTCGCTTTGACAGGGAAAAACTCTCGGAGAATCTTCATTTTGGAGCGGAAAACATATTTGATGCATTCTTGCTAAATTTGGACGCCGCGCCGATTAAAAATAAAAGCACAAAAGTCTCATTCAATTGCGCTTGAAATGTTAAAGGAGGAGCGGGTCACCTAAATATCGTTGGAACATAAATATTTAGGATTGAAAATGATTGTTACTCTTTAACTTTGTCAACAATGGGGTTTTAATGGAATTAGTGGATTTTATATTCGAACATGAAGTTGAACAATGTGAGAGAAACATTTTCCATGGGTTTTCTACATTCTGGCCATAATTGCTTTGAAAATATTTATTGCTAAATTTTATTATTTATTGTTATTTGTTATTATTTATTATTATTTATTGCTTGAAAATGTGATTGACATTTTATTTTGAATTATTTTTGCAAATACAAACGCTTTGAAAATCGGAAATGAAATTTAAACGCTTTTCCTTGAAATTGTTAAAATTTCCCACGGTAGAAATGCGTAGGAAAGCTGATTGAACGCTAGATTTTACGGGCTCAATGATTTCATAGCATATTTGTTTTCAAATGTGGGGAAAGCATAAAAAATTTCTTGGCTCCAACAATGGCTCCCATCGCATGCTCAACCAATTACCACGAGAACTATTACTTTTGTAGTGCTTTACTTTCGCTCAACTTTTCGCTGACTGACAATTAAAAAAATGAATTTTTTCGGATACAAAATTCTAGTTTGGTCTTTTGGCATTTTTTGAATTTTGAGAGAGGCTTCGTTCTTGGAAAAAAGAATAATAATGATTTTCCAATGCGTATCATTTCATGAGAAAATCCTAATGTCAATGAACATTCGCACGCACTCAGCGTTTTGTCAGAAAATATTAAACCGAGGCGATTGAGCGCTGGAAAATGTGAGGATATTAATGGGCCCTCAGGTTACGCAAGGTTAGATTATTAATAAGCATGTACATTATGGGCGCAGTTGAAATTTATTACATGTCCGATTTGTTGTACGGTTTTTGAAGGAAGAATTTCCACATGTTATCAGATTTTTGTGATCGGATGAAATTTATCCATGGAATTCGTGGAATTTATTCGAAAATCTTTCAAATAATTTTTCAAAGCTAAAGCCGCGGAAATATTTTCCATTTTAAAAGATTTTCCAAGAGGTGTTCCAGTACGGGTAATATCATAAAAAATCATAGCTGATATTAATTATTGCGCTGCTTGGGATTAAAAAACTTGTTAAAAAATAAGTTTTGGCTCAAAAAGTAGTGTTTCATGTCAAAATTTGTTTTTCATCATTTTGGAAAATTGGTTTTTTTATTTTATAAATTATTTTTTCGGCGCTTTGAAAATTTGTAAATATTTTCAAAATTTACGGTTTTTAAAATTTTATTTAAAAATCGGATCAGTTGTTGCTTCCAGCTTAGCCTTAACGCCGACTTAAAAATTTAAATCAACTATATTAAACCCATATGGACTGGTGGTAAAGGCGTACTCAACTCGAAGGGTCAATGAAGGTCAACTTTGGGCACAATCTCTCAGTGAATTAAATGTTTCCAAAAAACGTTAAAGCTAAAAAAATTAAAGCTGTAATTTAATTACGTGTCTGGACATTTCCAGCGTTGTTGAAGTTCGACGCCTATTAAGAATTTTATCTGTGTCTTATGAGCATGTGACAAGGTTCATTTAGGTCAGCTTCAGAAAAACACTCAACCTCTTACTTATGTACAAAAGCAAATAAGTAAAATACGTAATGTCTGCTTGGCCATAAAGCAAATTTTTACTTTCGAAAAAGTTTTATTCAAAAATTCTATGAAGCGACTTCAAACCACGATTGGAAATCCCCTTTTGTATTTCTTGCAAATATTTCCAAGAAGATTAATTCATGCTCGCTTTTATGCTCTGCGTTGTTACATATTTTTTAGCTTGACAATTTCTCCTGATGACATTATTATTTACTTGACGGTTTTAAAAACATTCATGAGGACGAAAAATAATTGAATTAAAAAATATATAAATTCCACAAGTTCTTGTATTATTAAAAAAAAACCCTTGACTAACTTTTGTTGATTCACAACTAGTCGGATTTTTGTCATGATTCTCATCAACTCGGTCAATAAGATGCAATGTAGCGGACAGCCAACAAAATTTTCTACAAAGTAGCCGACAGCCGACAAAACTTTTTACAAGGTTTCATATATTTATATGCTAGTGATGCAAAGTAGCCGACATCCGAAAATAGCTATCAGACAGTCGAAAATTTATACAATGTAGCCGACAGCCGACAAATGTAATCTAGCCAACAGCCGTCAACTTATGCAATCTAGCATCCAGCCGAAACAAAATGAACGATCTATTAAACAGCGCACAATTCAAAATTTCAATTATCCTAGTATCTAAAATTTGGAAAACACTTCGAAATAAAATGATATTTAGTATCTTTTGTGACTGATTTTGACACTTGATTTAGAAATTTTTTTGATTTTATTTTGACTAATTGTTATTTTTTTGCCAGAAATTCTAAGATCTTTTTCTAAATCAATTTTTATCATAAGCGCAATAGATTTTAATATTTTCAGACCTATGAAGTATACAGTGGGTTTGGCTGTGAAAGTGTGTAAGTAAATACACACTTTTTTAAGAGCCCACTCACACCTCAATAGCTGTCAAGTTGCTCGAAATGTTTACCTGAAATTTTACTCCCATGATTTGTGACAACTGATGCTGTTGTCTAATCCGGGTAAATCTAAAAAATCGACTCGGGGAATTCATAACCCAAACGGGGAACAACGCCGATACGGCTTTTTTCTGGTGTTCCGGATTGTCGCCAGCTTAGATTGTTCCAAAACATGTTAAAAACTTGCATGTTAAATGTCAGGTCTATATGACGTGTAGAGAGACTTGCAGAGCTATGGAAGTGTGAGTGGGCTCGGAAGAAAAGGTTTCTTACACATACCTTTCCACAGGTCCCGTGCACTGGTTCCTCCACAGATTTGGAACCGGGGGTCCTATTGCCATGAAATTGTATGTGCTACGGATATGCCGCAAATTTTAAAAACGTTTTTTAAATGAGTAAAAACGTATGACACCCGGCTGTTTTACTCCTTGGTTTGATTTTAAAGCAGCAAAACATCGTAACACTCAGTTGAGAGGTAGTTTTAACTATTGTAAGTAATTCAAGCAAATCAGAAATGCAAATATCAAATACATTCTCAAATTCTTCGAATCTAGAATACCAAATACAAAATATTGTACCCCACTTTAAAAAGGCAAAATACCAATGGCTAAATACAGCTGGTTATTTTCAAATACGAAAACACCAAATACAAAATACGTCTAAAATTTTTCAAAATAAAAATATCAAATAAATGTATAACTTCCTGCAAATACAAAATACGAAATACAAAATAAAAATTTCAAATATAGTATTTGAAAAATATACACACCTTTGCCCAACCGTAACTACCAGGAAAAAATTTGTTATAATAGTTTGACGTATAGTTTTTTTTCGAATTTGCCTTGAATTAAATGACTTAGGGTTTGTAACTTAAGATTAATCTGATTGCGGTTTACACGCAAAGGTGTGTGTATGGGAATTGTACATAAATGTTCGTGTGTACGAGTAGTTATGAAAGAATCGATGTTTAGGCGGGCGTATATGGGGAATTTTATGATTCCAAATACACCGAATTTTTATCAAGCTAACCAACTGACACAAAGATAGTACTACAACTGTTGCATATGGAAAGTTGTTCTATCCCCGTAGCACACGAAACGAACCAAAAGAAACTAAACCCGGAAGTAAATGGAAAGGAATAAGCCCACCATTTTTGACCCTATTAAGGGTGAGATTTTACGTCAGGAAATAACCCAAGTACTTTAACAAATTACTAATAATTAATGCGTTCAACATTTTTACAATGGAATTCTAGATGGGAAATGTGGCATATTTTTGGTCCTTTGTACCCTTACTCTGAAAAGCAGTTATGACCTTTACATAGAAACCATGTTTTTTGGTTTGGATTATTATTTTTCAAGTGCCATATACACTTGAATGAAGTCATTACTCTGACTCGTCCTTCTTGGAAAGGCTATTTTTCAACCACTTTTATCAATGTCAACATATTTCCGGTATATATTTAAGATTTTCCAAAGGAAAATGAAGGAAAAGAGAGGGAAAAGTTAGGAAGAGACGTCTCGGGTGTTTATTGTTTGACGGTTAGAAGGAGAATGAATTCAAGAATAATGATAATTCTAGCAAAGACACAATAAACATATTTAGGACAACATGATTGGCAAATTCCGAAATTAGTAATAATAATAGTATTGACAGCAGGCAGGATGAGGTAGCGGAGCTATGACGACAGGAGTAGGAACCAAGGGTGACTGACTATATATACGGGAAATATATGCTTGACATATCATTATAATGTTATAATAATTTAAGCTCCTTTGCATTGAATGTTCCCCAATGAAATGATTTTTTCTGGTCCCATTTTTTTCAATTCAAATCGAACAAAATAGCAGACAGACTTATTTTATCTATACTATTGCTGCTCTATACAGCTTTTTTTAGCTCATCCATAAAATCTTAATAATATTCCCATTTGATTGGCATTACTATGGTAATCAAACGGGAATCATCAAAACCCCATACGGGTCATACGCCCGTAGAATCATCCATTCCTTTATAACTACTTGTATGCAACTCTAAAACTGCTTGTTTGTGGAAAACGTTGTACTAATCCTCTTAAAGTCGTCACTTGTCAACCCGAGAAATTGGTGTTCCAAGGTTAATATTAAACCCACAGAAAATTACAATTATCTGGATCCAACAGTTTCTGAGAAATAAAAGTCTGGCCCGGTGACGCAATTTCACTCTAATGCCTGGTAAATTGGTGACCTTTTATTTTGCGGGTCAACCCTTTAGGGACATTGTTGTACTGTAACTAAAACCACACAAAAATTGGTAATCATCTGGTTACAGCCGTTTCTGAGAAATAAAATGGACTATGGCCCGGGAACGCAGACCCTTGTTTATTAAATACATCCTTTAAATTTATCCTGACCCCATTCGCTTCCGGAATTTATATCCTCGCAACCCGCCATCGGAACCAAATGTGGTATTGGTTTGAGGGAAATATTAAAATCTGTTGCTTTTTTGGTAGAAATTGATTTAGAAGTGTCAATAAAGTCTTAGAATTTCTGGGAAAAAAATAGTCAAATTAAGATATAATGTGTCAAAATCAGTGACAATAGATTCATTTTTAATTTTAAAATGTTTGCCAAATTTTAGACACTAGGGAAATAGAGCTAGGCTGTCGGCTACTTTGTATAAATTGTCGGCTGTCTGTTAGATTGAATGTATTTTCGGATGTTAGCTGTCGGCTACTTTGCATCACTAGCCGAAAAATATATGAAACCTTGTAAACGTTTTGTCGGCTGTCGGCTACTTTGTAGAAAATTTTGTCGGCTGTCGGCTACTATGTATAAGTTTTAGCCTTATATTTAAAAAAAATCATAATTGACGCCCCTTGTGTAATTTTAATTTATAAAATTGTTAAAAATATTTTTTGTTATCCAAAAATTATTTTTTAATTTCTGAACGGCGAGGACAAAAAAAAATTGACATATGAGTGTTGCAAAGGAAACTACTCAACGCGTTAGGGCCAATCTATGCATTTGGTGATCAAAGAATTCTATGAAACAACCTCCAAACTCTCGTAATAAGTTTACCTGGTTTCAGGGGAGAAGTATTTGAGGAACAATTCCTATCCCATTCTTTTGTAAAAAGATTTAAAAAACATATTTACTACATTTTTTGAAATTATACATAATATAATAATTCTTGAAAATATCTCAGAGTCGTAAATTCTTTCGACGTTTTTATCTTCTACTGAATTACTTCCCGCATGGAAATCGACTGCACAATTCTGTTGAATCTTACTTTGGGCTAAATGTTTACCCAGAACCGACAAGGACTTTACCCGTTGGTGAGTAAATTGAGCAAAATATTTTTTTCATGTAAGGGCTACCTAATGTTAGGTCCCGAAAAAACAATGAAAAAATTCTCACTAACTTACCCCATGCCAGGTGAATTTTTTCATTTGCCATTGGCCACTGCTATTTCTCGTCAAAATTTGTTGAAATTTTAAACTTAAGGTTTTAAAGGAATTTGAGCGAAGACTGGTTTTTCATTTTCCATAAAAATCCAACTTCAAATGGTTTTCTCATTGTTGTTGGCTTATCTTCAAAAAGGCTAATTTCCCCGAAAAATCCAAAAAATCCGGTAACAAAACTAACTTAATAAGTTTAGGTAATGAATATTAGCATGCGTATTTTGAAGCCCATCGGCAAAAAAAACTCATTGAGCGTAAGAAAATTTATGTGTAATGGGCGGAAAGAAATATTTTGACCGAGGCGCTGGAAAATGAAAGAAAAAATTAAGTTACCCGAGCTGGGAAGCCTCAACGCCGTTTATTTTATTAAATATTCCTGCAATCATATGCCTTCGACAAATGGAATTCGCGGAGCACTAAAAGATTGAAAGTTTAAAATTGAAATGAGCAATATTACAAAGTTGAAATACAAAAAACAATTTTGTGGAAATTGCTGTTGAGTTACCATGAGTACGAATTAGATAAAATTAGTCATTTGAATCATTTGATTAATTCGTACAGAGGAGGACCGTGGATTTATTCTTAACTCGATCCATCCTAGAAATATGTACCCACTGTAATGGCTCAACAAACAGTCAACCGTCCTTTTTTCTTAATTAAATCATTTGCTAATTTTGTTCTCTTACAACGCGAACAACGCGAACTTCTAATATGTGAATACAAAATAATTCTTCAGTAAAACCGAGAAAGCTATTTTAATCCCAAGTAAAAATTAATTAATTTTCCTCAAAGTTGAGAGAAAAATCCTAGGGAAAATTTATTCAAATGCACTCAAAATGACATATTTTTTCTAAAAACTCGGCGAGTAAGTCCAGGGGGAAAATGTAAGCCCGAAACATTATATTTTTTAAAAATTTGTCATTTTGAGGGAAAGTAACGTGTGCGGTTGTCAAAAGCAACGGCGTTGGAATTTTTCTAATGGGTTAAGGAATGTTATGGAAATAGGGCCAAAAACGCAATTTTTTCCCTCTCACATGGATTATGTAGTATAATTATTATGTAATTAGTGGCTAAACAAAAATGTGATCAAATTTTGTCATATTTTATCACACACATCCACACACACCCTGGGCCGAATTTTATGATCATGTGTTAGCATCTCTTGTATTCTATTTTCGGGTAGGGAATTGGGCTGATGACTATTTTGGCGTTAACAGGAGTGAATGAATCTTGTCCAGACACGGTACATGTATGAAGTAGGTGTAAATCTCCGTTGATCCAGCAAAATATTCAAATTCTAACTAAATCAGGTCAAAATATCAAATCTTGAAAAATTTTTGCCCGAATTTGAAACGTGGATTTTTTTGACTAAAGAAATGCTGGCAAAATTTTCAGTAAAGTTACACCAAAAGTATTTTTCTTAAAAGTGGAACACGAGGATCCTTTTAAATCCGTGAGTGCATTTCACATAATTTTTACTACGTGAGAGAAATGCGTTTTGAACATTCTGACCACAATAATTGTGGTATAATAATAATAATAATAATAATAATAATATAATATATAATAATAATTATAATGTAAAAATACATATATAATAATAATAATAATAATATTTATAATATAATAATAATAATTTTGGCACAATAATTATTATTGCTTTGAAAATAACGTTTACTCGTAGACCTCAACTCAATACCATTTGGTAAAAATCATGCCTTAACTCGAGCGATGTGGTCAGTTTGTGGGCAGCTGCTGTTCATTGATCATTCCTACATGTTAAAAATCAGCTTGGAAACGGCTACAAGGGATAAAATATTGAGGAAATTACAACAAACCTAAGGACGATTTCAAAGAAATTCAAAAGCAGTTTTTTCCCACGCCAAAATCAATGCTGTTGTAAAATATTTGCAAATTCCAAACAAAGTGGATACATTTTGTGGATGAGTGGGGTGGAAGGCAGGGAAAAGTCTATTCCAGGTTACAGCTTTAATTTGTGCATCATTAGTACCCAAAGATTTTACAAATTAGTCAGCTAGGCAGTAATACCTACAATTGGCATTATAAAATAGGTGAACGGCGTCTAAATTAAACAAAACAAATAATTTCTTGTCGACCACAACATTTAACTATGGGACGATCATTGTCCAAAATATTTTTTCCCTGTTACGGAAACTCAAGTTAGCCCAGGAAAAATAATAAAAAAATTCCCCAATGTATACCCCTGGTTTGGAGGGGTTTGATATGTATCCAGTATTCAATTCTACATCCCAGTACTGGAACATCCGAATGAGTTGGAATTTGAAACTTAAGGTTTTGACACAAATTCAGAGATGTCCTTTCTTTTAGTTTCCCGAAACACGGATTTTCGGTTTTTCGGGTTTTTTCGGGGAACCCCAAATACCAATTTGTACAAGCTCAACCCAAAAGTCTTTGACTGTCTGAATATGCAATCAAGCCAATCAAGCTTCACTACTGTGAGTGCTGAGTCTTTGCGTGGAAAATACTAAACGGCGTTGAGATTATCGGGGTATCATGGGACAGCTCTAGTGTAGGCTTTCACTTTTTTGCATTGACCATCATATACAATGAGAAGTTTTGGGCAAAAAATCCAATAAGATCAGATAAGAAGGATGGAAATGAAATTTCGATCGCGGGTTTTTTTCGATTCCCCTATAGCGAGTAGGAAATACTTTGACAATCAGAAATGAAATTCAAACGCCTTTTGCTCAGATTCCACAATTTCCCACGGAGGAAATGTTCATGTACATTAAACTGGTGCTTGTTGAGAAAATATTGATGAATCCATTGGTTGGCTCAACACAAGCTAGACTTTCCGGGCTCAAGGATTTTGGTATGATTCACTCTCAAATGTAGGTAAAATCTGTGTCATGGCTATGAAGGCTGCTATTTCAGACTCAGCACTTTAAATTCTCTAGAAAGTAATGAGCAAAAAAATTTCTAGTTTTAGTCTTTTTCCATTTTTAGATTTTGAGAGATATTTTTCGTAGAAAATAAAAAAATTTGGATAACTTTCAAAATAATTTAACCTTTCACTTAGGAAGCTAACATTTATAACCGAACTATACTCATTCTAAATTTTCAGTAATGAGACATGTGTGAATGAAATTTAATTTTTTTTAAACGGCGTCAAAGTAGGACAATCCAATGGATATTTTTTATATCGGTGGCATTCACACTCAAGTTTAGTTCACATGTAAATGCGTTTGGGTTAATTTTTGCGATGCGTTTTCAACTTGCTATGCGATGATTTCTTGTCCATGCGATTCAACTTGCGAATCCTCATCAACGCAACAGACTCTAAGCTCACATGTCCGTGCGCTCAAGACGGTCCGATTAGTAGCCTCAATTGTCAATTACAAGCTAAAATGATGTCGTAAATGCACAAAACACTCGTGATGGACGTAAAAGGCACCACGTATTTTCTAAATTATGAATAAAGTTCAGTTTTTTTAGAAAATGTAAAAAAAATCAATTTTTGTAAATAACGACCCAGCTAGCACACTTCATTCAGGCGATATTCCCAGTCCATCCCACATATCGCCAATATGATTATCCCACTCGCGATGTAATAGCAACATCGTTGCAATGCAACAATGAGGATCAAACTTTTTACACCCACCATTTACGTCCCAACGGTATCATTTTAGCGATATTTTCTTGTTGTCGTTGCTACACACAAAATAATATCGCTAAAACATCCCACTGCACGCTGCATTTTGTCTTATGATTAGCTTTGCGCATGCTTCACTTTATTGTCATACACTACTGCTGTGATTTAAGTATAATATTTTCAAGTCATCCGTGCGATCACTGCATGGTCACTATCAAAGAATCATGTTCAGAGTTCATGAGTTTGGGCGGGTTCAACTTTTACTTTGACAG
>JAQFXU010002437.1:0-20833 GCA_034693705.1 Spatulosminthurus flaviceps
ATTTGAGATGCCACTGAGAGAGCGGTAGAACGAGTGTTATTTTTCAGAGGTCTTGCCCCAGTCTTAGTCATGTAGTCGAATCTGAGAAATGCGTATCATAATCGGCTTGGAAACCGCTCTCATACAGTATTAGTTACATACTTACTCTGGCAGATAGCATATAACAAAGATTTCCTGTTGAGCATACAAGGAAATTTTTCACGGTTGTAATATTTTAAAAGGCGTTCTTTGGTTGAATTATTTTTGGTTAAAATAAATCTGGATAAATAAGTTTATGGTTTAACTTATTTTTGGATGAATTTGTTTTTGGTTGAAATGATTTTGGTGGAAAAAGTATTGGTAGTTTTGTTTTGGTTTTTTTTGGTTGCAAAAATTTTGGTTAAAAAAGTTTTGGTTAAATTGTTAATAGTTAAAAAATTTTGGTTAAAAAAGGTTTTGGCTGATTTATATTTGCTTGGAATCAGTGGCTAAAAAAGTGTGGATGAGTTGTCCGGATCCCCTAAAATTTAGCTAGTTCAAGTTCAAATGTCGTCAAAATTTCTGTCTGAACAAAAATTTCTTGTTGGTAGTCAAATTCTTAATTCAAATTTTGTTTACACGCGGCTTCAATTTTACGGGCACGGAAGACATTGCATCCTTGTGAGCACATCTCTTTAATTAAGATTTCGTATAATCCGGCTAGGATTTTGGATAAATTGTTGAATGAACACATTAGCTTGGATTTTTAATTCGTTGTCCAGGTATTGTTGACAATTCTGTGAAAATGAACGGGGCAGAGGAAAATGTTTAAATATCTTTGGTATCCCTGGAAGTTACCAACTATTTTCATACGTTGGTCTATTTTTTTCAATTGTATGTTCATCATTCTTTAAGCAGGTGCAATAGTACTTCCTATATTGGTTTTGGTAGAAGAAAGAACTGTTTACGTGTGTTCCATATCGACACATACCTACGTTTGTATTGATCCATGATTAGAGTGTCTAGTGTTTACCTGTGTAATTATTTGTGCAATAAGAAACTGAATAAAGTTTTCCTGGATTTTTTCCAGTGTAATGCTTTTAAGGATTACCAGAGAATTTTCCAGAGCTCATAAGTACGATTCATCGAACAGCGCTATGATTAAAAATCAGCAGGACCTTGCTTTTTTAAATGAATATGAGGTAGTAAGAAATTAAAGCTGAAATGTTTGTAGTGTCGGTGTCTGTACATATACAAACAAATTATACAACATCTATTTAGTTCCAGTACCTATTCGAGACCCAACATATAAAATATTCTGAACGTAACAATAAAAAGAATACAAAAACATTAGCAAGATTGGAATAAAACTACAACGCTAGAAGTTCTTGAGAAGGTGACTGAAGGTGGAGTCGTGCAATTTCTGCTTATTGTAATGTACTATTCTATATCGTATTACACACTAAGGAGTTGATGGAAGGACACTTATCTGAATTAGCCATTGAATGGAATGAACTCTTGACAGTTGTTTGAAATACAGCCCCACGAGCTAAATACAATCAAACGCGCAATGTAAATAATCTTGTTTTCTCCTTTGACTCCTTCAAGAAATTCATTATTGAATTCCAAAGCATTGCTTTTGTGGTGACTGAGGATAAGAAGGGGGAGAGGATGGGTAGTTAGTTGCTTGACTTGCATATTTAACATGTGCATTGAGTAAAGGAAAACTTGCGTATAGGAAAGTAATTATATTTACATACATTATTTTTAAAAGCGAATCTGTACATTAAATAGTGGATACGTGTCAAGTGAAGTAGTATATACGCTTGACTTGCTTTATCTCCCTCAGTTCTAGTATTTTGCTGGTTCGTCGTACATCCATGATATCTGCCATAGAAGCCTGAAAACTATAAAAGCAGGATTGAAACTTTCTTGTTCTGTCAGTCAAGTCAGTGTTGGGTAAGGGAATCTTTGAGTTAAAGAAACTCGGTAGCTATTATAAATACAATCTGTTTTTATTTCTTTTTGTCCTTTGAAATTAACTTGTATTTTATTCATCCTTTCGATTTGCCTTATTAGTTAAGTTTTAGCCAGGCAAAGCAAAGTTAAAAGGAAGGTTTTTATTTTTTTATTTTTACAACAACAATAACGTGCTGAACGTTAGACCTCCTGTACTTACATATCCTTTTACTCGTAACATACTCGATAAAGCTGTTTAGCGCCAGTATAAGCTCTCACATCCAAAAATAGAAATATTTCAAAGCGTGGAAGCAACTGAAAAAGGATAGCTCCTCCGTACGAGCTTGTGCAATTTATCCAGAACTGATGTGGAATATATTTTCAGATCCAGGAAGAATTGTGTTTCCTTAGCAAGGAAAGGAAAGAGGTGACAAAACTCATCCCTAATAAAAAATATTATTTAATATATCTAATTGGAGTTAAATTAAATGCATACTTCATGAGAAAAATGAATCAAAATTTAAACCCAGACTTAAATATAGAAACTTATTAAAATGCACAATCAGTTTTAATTTGTAGAGAAGATAAATAATATAATCTTGACCATGCTGTATCTTGAGTCTTGATCTTATCTTGAGTCGATCTCATTTTTTGTGCCATCAATTCATCCTTTTTTTGCTTCTCTTCTCGTTCCGATTTCGGTCTCTTTCAATCTTCTTTTTCCATCACGCACAGGAGGCGGACAGGGACACACAGGGCAGGAGCTAGTGTGCAGGTGCAGAAAAATTCAAGGGAGAAAGAGAGAATCAGCAAAGACGGTTCGGTTGAAGGCATTAGGGAAGAATAACAGAGTTGCGGAATACGAATGAAGGAAGTCGCGTTGTATGAGGAAAAGACGTTGAACATAAAATAGTAGAAGACGGGTACAGACAGAGTGAGAAAAATACTTGATCCTTACACGACAGAAGAAGTATAGAGGAAAGTTGTTTCCAGTATTCCGCGAAATTCCCATCTCATTCTCAACATAAGAAATTTCAAGTTACGACGATCAAGACATCAAGGGCTTTTGCGTAGTGTGGCGCGAGGCAGATACAAGCAGACTGAGACACTGCGTGTAGGTTGTTGGTTCCTCTCTTGGCAAAAGCAGCGTTCGTTGTTGGTAGGTTGGAAAAGTGTGTGGGGTAGCAAAAGAGTGAGAGAGACGGAGCAAGGAATTTAACGAATGCTATTACTACCAACTCGGCAGAATTACGTACAGGGTTGTATAAAGTTGCCTGTATAGAATATCCTGTCACTGCTATACCTCTTTGAGTCTCTGCATAATTTGCTTTTACTGTATACACACTCATACTGTGTACTTAAAGCTTTATACAAGCGCCATAGAAGAGGAGAGATTCTGTAAAGCGTGGAGAGTTAACAAAAGCATATAGAAGTAAAAGAGAGAGAGAGGAACTGTGGGGAAGGGGAGGTTGCTTAGCTCTCACTGCTGCTGCAGAAGAAGTGAATCGATATACCCGAACAAAATGCCTGATTTTCGCACAACCGGACTACCAGTGCCTATTCCGAAGAGCAACCAGAACGTTGCTGAGCGAGTTGTGGACGAGGATCGTAGAACTTCTCTTTCCGAGTCAGACTGTTCTTTTCCAGGGAGTCCTTATGTGAATCCTCTCAGTCCTGGTGCTAGTTGTCGGTGGGGAAACATGAACATTCCAGTACAGAAGATTCCGTACGGGTTTCAGGCTGAGCCTGATGACGATGACATGGCTATTGACCCACTCAATTTTGGGGATGAGAGAGACCTGGCTCACAGGTTAGATAAATCAAATTATAAAAATATCAAAGAAAGCTTTAAAAAATTGTGTAGAACAGACTATTTAAGCTTTAAATAATATTAAGTATTTAAAATGTGTTGGTATATTCATAAGCTTGTCAAAATGTTTTCATAATAAATACCTAAATATTTACAAATGCCTTTTTTGCCGTTAATAATTCTAACGCGAGCAAGGGTTTACGGAGTTGGGATTTTTCAAGTGTAGTTCAGTGTGTCGAATTTTATTTTTAAACTGTAGATTGGGATCTATATGCTGTTTGGCATTGGTTGGAATGTAAACCCGACTTTTATTATGCGTACACTTACCTGGGACGTGTTCGTCTTATTTTGGATTTTAATTTTGTACCATCATTCTCTCGTCATTGGCTTTGTTATTATGGTGGTGGTGGTGGTTATGGACCGGTTTAAACGGATGGTTATATGTTTAATTTTTGGATAAGTGAGAGTATTTATGTAGAAAAGTGTATGGATTTTAGCGATGTTTTCGCGGGTAATTGAAGCTGCAGTAAATGGCACTAAGCAGGCATATAGACATAAATTCCGGAAATTCTTTACTTTCGGTGGGATAATTCAGTGACTGGTGCTTCGGAGTTGGAAACAATTATTTGTTATGTGGCTTTTGTGTAACTATCTTACGGCTTCGGGGTTTGCTGATTGACACGTTAGGTTTATTTTTATGTGATGCATGCTGCATACTAGATACATATGTAAATATACAAAAACCTCTCTTTAACTGTATGGTTCAAGTTCAAGTTTCGCTTGCTGTGTCTTTAATGAATACGTTAGTTTTGTGTTTACAGCTACGTACATGATATTTTCCTTTTATGAGAATGACGTTAGACATCTGTACGGCGTGTCGTGGAGGCATGCCTAGACTTTTTTAAATTGTGGGATATTTTACGAATATTCGTTTTTTTCTGACTTGGAAGTATTAAAATTTTCAACTTTGGAAAATTCCTCTGCTGAAGCAAAGGAATAAGAAGAATGAAGCATCGAGGTTTGGGTTTATTCATCCATTCAAACGAAGATTTGTAATTATGGAATCCTTTAACCGATTTCAATAATAAGCTAAACGGGAGATTTTTAGGGAATATTTGTATAATTAAGTATTAGAAAAACAACTGATTAGGCTTTTATTAATCAGCTAGTGGTCTGGTGCAAACCCCATGGTATTGACCCCGTAAAGCACGGACAAACAGATAAAAATACCTTCTCCAGTAATTTTATTATAATGACAAAACAGATGAAGCTTCATCTTAAAGGAAATCCAGGATCTTCAGACTGATGTGTTTCTGCTTATACACTTGTTTATGCTGGGGTGGGATGAATCACATCTTCACTTTTCATATTAAGTAAAGTTATTTTTGCTGTCGTGGAAAAATCGCTGTGTATGATACATACATATTCATTGCACAATGCATTTACGCGCTCCCTACGTTTTCTTGCATTGAATGCTAGCCTAACAAATACTACAAGTATTTAGTAATTATATTTTAGTGATTTATTGTAATGGTACATAAAGAACTTGAGTTGTTATTAAATGTTTTTTGTGCTGGCTTGATAAATAGAAATGCATGGCTTATATTTTAAATATTGTCCCTGGAATTGTACAAGTAGAGCTTGGGTTTTTGCTACTGTCAGGAATAATTTGGAGTTGACTGTGTGAAACCCCATGTGTTTTTGTACCCTCACATTCCTTCTGCTCGTTTCTGGACAATTTTTCGGATATTCCCCGTATGAATAATCATTATCATTAAGATTCTGATTTGCTGCATTTAAGAGAATTTTTTCTAATCCTGTCCCATTCAGTCTTATTGAATTACCATCAGTTTTACGAGAACAGTTTTTTTGTTAAGCAAACTTATGTGCTGTAAATATAAAGTCCATCACTTTTTATTGCCTTTCCTTTATAGTTGTAATTTCTAGGAGAAATCGTATCATGTGTGCAAACAATTTATGTTAATCAAAATAATTGTGGCATCCATTTAATTATTTCCATAATTTGTTCTTCTTGCAGGATTTTCGTGAATCGAAGTCTTCATTTGGACAAGATTAAATTTTTTGGTTTTGATATGGATTACACTTTAGCTGGTAAGTACGGATGAAGTTTTTATGCTCTGCATGTTATGTATACTTGGTTCCATTTGAAGTTCTGGTTAGACTTTGACAACCTAGTAATTTGCAGTAAGCAGACGGTATTAATAATAGCAGAAATAATCATGGCATGGCATATTATTTTTCCCCTTTTGACTTACTTCCACACTGCCCTACCTGCCTAGACATTCTACTTACATAAGTACAAGGCAAATGGACCTTGCCAAAGTTACTGCTTATTTACATTGTTTGGATGCAAATACTTGCATTTTTTGATGACCTTGTGTCGTGTTGATATACTGCAGTATATACTATACTATACTGTAGCTATGCTGTAGTAACATTATGCACCATAGACCTTAAACCTATTGTCTGGCATGTATGATTTGAAGTATTAGACTTTAGGCTTTGAAACATACTGGAAAAGTTTTTTGCGTGTGTGTGCAAAAAATAGAAGTAACATCTGCTCTCTGTAGTTCTGCGGGTTTTGCTGCAGAATTGTTTCCCTATTTGTATATAGCACATGTAGGTTCAGTACGCTTTTGTATTTACATATTGATAAATTTTGCGTATGCAGAAGCCACAAACAGACGGAATACATGAAAATGTCTCCTGTTTTCTTTTAACGGAAATATCATGTGTCATCTTTCCACAATCTGTGCAAGGATTTCTCCAATTTTCTCCATTTTTACCTTCATAACTGTAATGGAAAAGATGAAATAAAATAAAATGAAATGCGTTTGATTTAGTAAGTATGTTGTGTGTTAAAATATTTGTTGGTATCGTCCCCACAGTTTACAAATCACCACAGTATGAGACTCTAGGATTTAATCTTGTCAAGCAGAGACTGGTGGCTATGGGTTATCCTAATGAGCTTCTTGAATTTTACTACGATCCATCATTTCCAATCAGGTAAGATTCCAAGTTAAATACACAACATTTCCCTATTTATCGTTTCTACCGATGCGCGATGGTTTTTTCACTTGACCTCCAAAGTAAAAGGTATAGGTTAGGACTTTTAAATGTATTCATTCACTGTAGTTTTATACTTGAGAAAAATTTATTATATGGTGGGATCAGACTTGATGGTTGCACTGCAGAGCATAAAAGTAATTTGAAATTCATAGAATAAAATTATTTTTAGCCTATCGGATTACAATTGAGATGTTATCTTATGCACCATCAGAAAAAACTGCTCTCCATAAATCTACTAATTGCTACGGAAGGGTTCGTTCAAACATAGCGCATGCCAGTGGTTGGCATTTTTAGGTTAGGTTTTAGGTTTCTAGAAAATTCGTCCGTGAGTTAAACTTCAGGCCTCAGAACAGAAGGCCACTGGAGGCAACCCAGGTTTTAAGGATACACATAACACATACGCTCTTTGAAGCTATTCAGTCTGTATTTTATGGAACATTGGAAAGGTGTTCCCTTGCATGAACAGTCCATCACATACGCTTATTGTGAATGTTATATGCTGATAGGTAATCTAATACAATAAAATGCCGAGCAAAATGTTTATTGCAGTAGTTCCAAATGAGCAACTGAAATCCGTCAACGTGTTCTGCGATAGATAGTAGAAAGGGATAAGAGGACGGTAATTTTGAGTGTTACTGTGTTTCACTTGCTTTAGTGCTATACTTTACTCTCTAGCAATGCATTGGTAGTAACAAGTTTTTACATTTAAGCATATGCTACCTGATATCTATAAATGCATACACGCATTGTTTCATCATATGTTAGTCGACGTCGACCCTATACAAAGTAAAAGTTGTAAGGACTCTCATCTTATTGCATTGTCAGCTTGTATATATGTGCTACGTATACTCTATA
Source organism: Spatulosminthurus flaviceps (assembly GCA_034693705.1). Classification (NCBI taxonomy): domain Eukaryota; kingdom Metazoa; phylum Arthropoda; class Collembola; order Symphypleona; family Sminthuridae; genus Spatulosminthurus; species Spatulosminthurus flaviceps. The sequence continues at coordinate 7,673 of JAQFXU010002437.1, forward strand.
CAAGGCGATGGCGATGATAAGATGTGTTTTAAAATGCATTAGTGAAGATTATGTGCATACTTTACATGCATAAAGCTATTTATTACTTTTAGCTGTATAATAAACTACTGGATTTCTATATGTTGTTAACAATGTCAAATCATCGGAGCTGGAGCAAATTATAAGTAAAAGGCTGGTATCACAGAGAAAGAGCTGAAAATAGTTTTTTATTGTGTTTTTTTTTGGTTTCCAGCCGTGTCACTTTGTATTTTGTGTTCATTGTAAACCACAGAGTGTAGGAGATAAAGGTTAATTTTTTCTACCTTTTCACATTTTATCACGTCCTCACCTTTTGATAACATGGAATGTGTGGTGTGAACTACAATTATTTTTAGAAAATGTAAAAGGCATCCTGCATACCTTGTTCAGCAACTGGGGCTGCATAAGGATTCTCAGGCAGTTAAAAATGAATAAGTGCATACATAAATCAAAATTGCCTAGAACTTGAACTATTCGCCCTTATGAAATTCCGCTGCTAAATCACAATTACCTAGAATTTGAACCATCTGCACTTATGGAATTCCTATACTTAATCAGAATTGACGGGCTAGGAGCTCCTAACATTGTTTAGATCCTTCCTACCATGAGATTATCTATGTAACTTAAAAGCATTGAAGTAATCATATAATGTAAGGAACAAGTGTGTATGTAATAATAGTTCACATATGTACGTGAATCTGCAGACGCTTCTTACAACTTACTAGGCCAAAGCATGAAAGCCCGAGCACTTCAGTTCGGTTGATTCAATTCGTTTAGTGCAAATGAGGTTTTAAAAGTTGGTGGTGAACATCATTGTCTATAACGTGTACACGAATTACAGTACATTAATCTTTCTTTTATGTCTTTATTATTTAAAGTATGCAAATATTGCCACCCAGTCCAAGTGTGAATGGTAAAATAAATATATTTTTATTTTACTATTTTACTTATTCTACTAATGATACTGCAGCATAGTTTTCAAAACTGGACCTTTTTTCGAAAGAATGGTTTTAAGTAAAAGTAAAAACATTGGCTAGAATTTTGTAGTAATTTTAGGGAGTATAAATTATTCCCTTAAGAGAAATTATTAAATAATCGGGCAAAAGTTCAAAAGGAGCTATCCATGGGAAGGGTCATGATGTAAGAAATCTGTAGGTCAGCCCAATGCTGCTTTACTTGCTCCGCATTCGTACTTACGTGCATAGGCTCACTCATTGTCATTTACCACGAAAACCTAACGATTTAGCCCGTTTTGCATGCATTCTGCGCTGAGATAACTCCTTCTGCACACCCGTTAGCACTATTTAGCAAACGATGTATCTACATTTATTCCTGATTCCTGGTGTACTTATTATGTTTGTATAAATTGTCAATTCCATCATTTCTACTGTGGCTTAGTTTCAATAATTATTTTAGTGGGTTTCATCAACTTATTGACCACTCATTATCAGTGTTACATTAATTTGAACACTTTGATTATTTTTATCAACATGTAAACCAATTGAAAGCTGATAGCTGATGTAATTTAATTCGGAAAAATTTGTGCGTCGGTGCAATTGATAATACTATTCCTCTTGAAGTCCTCTTGAAATTTGAAGAAGTAATGTTCAGTTTCAGCCTAAGGCTAAGTTTTGGCGAAACTTGGTGGATATAAACATACATGGTTAATGGAAAATTACCTTGAAAGTATTTTGAAAGGTTGTTCGTATCCATTACTAACGCATTATGGATCAAAGCTATATTCAAAGCATGATTTTGGTTTGTGGAAGCTTATTTATATAAAGCTATGAAAGTTCATGCGTTACTTTACATATGTTAGTCATTATTGATTATAGGTGTATCATTGAGAGACCACATTTACACGAAGAACTGTTTGAAATTATTGCTATCATATGGAAATTCGTTATAGTGAAATATTAATAGAAACGACCTGAAAAATGTCCCCTTTTATATGCTCCCGAGAATCCTTGATTATGTGTGCTACGAAACTGTTGACGAGTAAATGAAACACTTTTTTGTATTTCCAGAGGCCTTTGGTTCGACTCACACTATGGAAACCTGCTGAAAGTGGATGCTTATGGAAACATTCTTGTGTGTTGTCACGGATTCCGTTTCCTCAAACAGTAAGATTTCTTCCTCTCTTCTTTCCTGTAGTAGCGTGTTTTTAGTCGTAGAATGTTCCGTGGATATTTGTTCGCATTCTTTTTTTCTTAATAGAAGAATGTGAAAGCTTTGCAATTACTTATGCTTCGAATGGCAAGGTGTGTGTTGATGCAAAAATATACCAGCTATTCTCTGTATTCAAGTATTGGCATAGAAGAGAAATGCTGACGAGTAGTTTGGTTCTCTTTGAACAAAATTATATTCAGCGCTCGCTTCCACTCACGCGATTTTCCCCCGCCTTACACAGGCGTCATTTCGAATGTATGAAGGCATTGCTTTCTGCAGATTCAAGAGCGATCTTACGATGCGTATTTATATGTAAGGCTAAACCAAAAGGATTACGTAACCCTAGAACATGTATAAATTTATACACAATGTATCATGTAAGTACTCTGTTGAAACTACTAGATAAAATATTCTCATCCGAGTTTAAGTTATGTGATGAGCATTTCCGTGCAGACATGCAGTAAACATCCATTGACATTTCTTTCGCAAGGAATTACACACTGAAGTCCATGGGCTGTCGTGGGAAGCATGTAGCCTAAATTATTTTCTGGTAGCCTTGTAGGTTTTCACCACTTTGTCGAATATAAGTTTTTGTGATAGTTTTGGCATGAAATAGTTTTCTTTGAAGAAAGTTTGACGTTAATTTTGTAGGTTGTGGTTCGTTTAAGATCATAATCATCTTTCGCTGCAGTATAGTAGAGCATATAAATAGCTACACATGTAATTAAAATATTTACGTGTGAGAATTTAGCTGAACCAATCATATATTTTCTTGTTTGGGAAAATGCTCGTTCTGTGCTTTCTTTAATTCTTTGCTAGTTGATCATATTGTATCATATCCTGTGAGTTTGTGATCACAACCTGGAATTAAACCGGAACTAACTACGTCTACGATGTGCAGATTAAATTGGCTAACGTTTGTTATCACTGTTTTTTATATACAAGAATGGAGTTCGATGCATCGCCGGAGTTCATGGATTATAAAATATGTTTTGATTAAGCTTATTTTACCACTTTTGTGCAAATTTATTTTTCTGGGAATTTATGAGTATTAGAAGTACTTTATTATAAATTGTCAGCATCAGGTTTTTGGTTGGGGTAGGTTTGTAAAGCAGAGAATGACATAAAGCTTTTCAGCAAGGCACTGCACTACTGGCCACATTAAAACTGTATGAATGACATAGTAGATTATTAATTCCATACCTAAGCAAAGCAGTGAGAAAATGATTTGGGGATAGGCTATTCTTATGTACAGAAGCTTAACCGGTCTTTTAGTTCTGAGAGAGCAAACATATTAAAATGAAAGGGACAAATGATCTATTCAACATACCCACGTCAGCCTCTCGATCAGCGTAGAATCAGTCTGCCTTGAGAGGGGTAAGCTATAGATTTTAATGCTTACCGTAGTTTTGCGCACTAATCGGATTTGAAGGGGCATTGTATATTTATGCTTGTACGTATCGTTGGAGTATAGACATCAGTAACTTGAAAGGTATATTGTTTTCCATAGTTTGCTTAAATTTTTGCAAACAAAGCGAGGTGTTTGTTTCGTAGGGTTTGCTGAAACGATAGGGAAACTTTTTGTTCTTTTTATACTCACATGGACTGCCTAACATGGAGATAAGATTGTATGTTGCGTGAGTACGTGCTTCAATTAGAATGGAAGTTTTGTCACAAAAGGTAGATAAATATTATGATTGGTAGGTGTTGCAATGCGTAATTGTAGGGAGAGGCATGTAATAATTGCCCGGATGAGTTGGAACGATTTGAATTTGATTTGGATTATAAATAACTTGACAGGTTCCAGGGTACCATTAAATCTAGTATTGATTTCATATTAACATTCCTCGTATTTTACCCTGCCAAAATGTGTATAAAAGAGCAATCTGAGAAAGCGACCGAAAGTCTAAAAGTAATAGTAGTTTTCTTGGTAGTACGTATATTTACATAGCTATGAGTGGCTACACAGCGTGCAAAGCTATCGGATTCGGTTAAATTTAACCATCTATAAAGCTTATAGATCGAACAAAATAAGTCAAGTATCTTGAGCTAGCCTTTTCCCTTTGTCGAGGTTAAACACTCCTACGGTGATACGTGCCAAGTTTTGGGTAGTTTCTGCCTATATGGAAGATAAATAAATACTATGATTGTGGGTGAAGGAAGGATGAGAGCATAGGAAACTTGACTTGATGTAAGCTCCGTGAGTATGTGGAAATGCAATCTAATGCTTTTTATGGCTATGAAATGTCTACTTGGAAACGGTACGATACAGTAGAATAAGGTATTTTGATACATGCTTATATTTGTGTGTTAATCATGCATACCTTGAAGTCGTTTTACCTCGGCTGAACATGCTTTTTTTGTGATTTCTCGTGTATTAAATAAGGATTTGGTCTTAACTCATGATTTTTTATGTGCATATAAAGTTGTAGCTTTACATTTTTTACCTTGATTTGCAACAGATCCGAGGTGTATGAATTGTATCCCAACAAGTTTTTGGCGTTGGATGAGTCCCGTGTTTACATCCTCAACACGTTGTTCAACCTTCCGGAAACATATTTACTGGCCTGCCTTATTGATTTCTTCACTAATGCACCCAGCAACATCTCGTATGAATTACATTCCATCTATTATACTCCTTCATATACTTATTTACTTTATAGTACCTCTTTACTGTTTCCTTGCTCATTTCTGGTTTAAAGTCTCTATATGTGCACGTGGAAGACTCTCTAAGATTATACAGTAAGCTTACTCCTGTTACAGCATTTTCATTCCATTTCACGTCTACTCCGTCCTTTCACTTAAATTTTCAATCATGTAATTCACAAGATGTATTCCTCTGAAACAAGTGGTCATAACGTTAAGGAGGAAATTAGGACAGGTGTGGTTACATGATTTTTTTTGTAAAGAAACATATCATGTTTTTCTGAATACTAAACGGTTTATATTTTCTTTTCATTGCATTTTGGACTTTAGCCAAAATTTAAGTGTACATAAACATGTAGGTTGCAAATGCCAAGAGTCAAAGTTTTCGACGATATTACTTCTGGTACATATTTAACTTAAATTATGTACATATAATCGCTGACACCTGCTGGGGCAAGCTTGTATAACATAGGTGGAAAAATTCAAAGTATGTAAGTATTGAGAAAATCTCGGAGCGTATTTGAAATGCAAACCGACGAAAGTTATAATTTTTTCTGTGAGAAATGCGTCTTTCCTTGCCTTGTATGTTTTGGAACCATTTTGGCAAGTTATGATACTTAACGTCTATTAAGTCTATTGATATTGATTACATAGTTAAAAATAATTTGAGGTTGTGTGCATCGATGTGTGCCGGGGGATTCTCGTAAATAATTATTTTAGAAATATGCCCTTCAATTTTAGTTGGTATAAAAATTTTTTTTTTTTTTGTAATATGTTTATCCTAATCTAAGTATAGCTGACAGGAGAAAGGAATGGGCTGGAGTAGAAAAGCTTGAAAATGCAGCTCGTTGACAAACACAGGAATTTCATACAAAATTAAATTATACATATGATCTTAGTGTTGTCGAACGTCATGTCCTTCAATGGCGCTTTGCATGTCTGAAAATTACGTGAGAATAAAATCATAGTCCTAAGGGAATACTAAAGGCTAGTATAAATAAAATATATTGAACGGTGCTTGCTGGTGGTGATGATGATGACAAAACTTTAGAAAGTATAGTATAAGTGTGGGTCTAAGGAATTTTTAGGATTTAGGGCGTATATGTAATGCAATTAAAGTCCAATGTGTAGTTAGAGACTGTCTAACTTGCAAGTTGCTGTCTAGTAGTTTGGAGGATAGTTGAGACGATTTATGATAGGGAAAAGTTCGATAAATGTTAGGTGTATGTGCAGCTAGAGAGTATAGATATGTGTGGGTGAAATGATTTGAATGGGTATATGGGCAAATGTTCCACTTGCATCAAATAATTATTATTATTATGACTACTGCTTGTAGTCAGAGGGAGACATGAAGTACTTAGACTCCTACATAAATTTTTATTGTCGTAAGAAGTTTAATATGGAAATAAAGTTAGAACTGTCTTGGAAGTAATAGCCATGCAACGAATGCATAGCCCTTACCTATTATGGATCTACGTGCTCGTATTTGTCTGCACAGCTTTTACATGGACTGCTTAGTCTGTGTTTATATACTGGAGAACTTAGAGGAAATCTTCATGATATTGGTGCTAAAGTGGAGCTGAGCACGCACACTACCCATTATCATTCAACCCTATTGTGTTTATATCTAAATGAGGGGAAGCAAGATGAAAGCATTTTGATTTTTAATTTCGTCGGAGGTTTTGGAGAGGATGTTAGTATTTGAAATGGTTCGTTCATGTCAAGTGCCAAGCACTTTGGTGCTATGTAAAAGTTTTGTTTTCCCTGCCTAGATGATCAATATGGTTTGTAGACATAATTGTATATTGCAGACATGTGACTGAAATTTGACCTTTAAAATCCAACACAGTTACTATGTAAGCGTAAATTTACATCTGTTAAAGAGTGGAGTTTATTTTTAGGTTATCATTAACTTGCGATCTGATATCCTTTAATTATATATAGCTCCATACATCAATCTTCATTTAGTCCACAAAAATGTTGTAGCTTTAGAGTGATAAATATATCAATCTGGTGTTGCTATACATGGTGTTGCTATTGCTAGCACTAGCATAACTTTATGATGACAAGGCTGAAGTTGTTGAGATGAAATAACATGGTACTTAATTATATTATACTTGTTCTTAGCTTATTACAAGCTCTGTATGTTACTCCTCATCCAGACAGTGTGTTAGGAGAGTGTAATAATAATAATTGTCATTAGTATCTGGTTTTGCTACCAGTGCGTACAAGTTATTACAGTCAGTCATGTATTGCCCGAGTGCTTTTTTTGGTCTATATATGTGTTTTAAGCTGGATGCCGACGATTGGATGGAATGAAAATGCCATGAATATGAGAACTTGTAAATAACAAAAATAGTGCAATTGATTAGTAGGCAGGGTTTGAATACTTTGAGCGACGGAGTTTTGTATAGTTAGTTTATGTAGTTCAGTTGATACTTTAAAAGACTAACAATTGATAGTAACTGTAGAATAAAATCAATAAGCTGCGAAAGCTACTTCACTTCTTTATTAATAAAATGTAGAGTAGAAATTTAATACAGCTGAATGAACCTTGTTATGAAATGTTATGATACGATAACTTAGGACTTCTACTGGAGTGAAATCTGGAGACTTGTTCATGTCCTACAAATCAATTTTCCAAGATGTTCGAAATGCAGTGGATTGGATCCATGAAAAGGTATGTCTTATCACACCATGGTGAATTTTTCTTACAGTTTCCTAATATCTCAGAAACTTCCTGACATGTCTTCAAAAAGTATCAGTCAGTTTAGATGCGAAAATTTAATTCTTGGAAACTTGAGCTGGAAATATTTCCTGTGTCTATTTGCTTTGGGTTGGTTGAGAAAGTTCTTCTTTTCTTGCATGTGTGTATGTACTTAATATTATTTTTCGTATGTGGCCAGTACTGGAAAGTTTGCACAGAAAGTCTCTAGATTTTTTTATTGCTGGCATACTCAAATCAGAAGCCTTAAAAAGTGGTCTTTATGTTGCATACATTTAAGGATGTTATTATCTTTTAGCTGGAAATATCGGTTTGGGTTGTACTCATCCACAATGACCCTCATGTGTTAATAAATATTTTTATATTCCTTTCAGGGTGATTTGAAATTAAAGACCGTAGAGAATCTAGAAGAATATGTAGCCAAAGATGAACGACTTCCTATGCTCCTTTCACGGATGCGAGAGTCTGGAGTGAAAGTTTTTCTTTTAACAAATTCCGAATTCTGGTACACGGAGAAGATCATGACGTACTTGTTTGATTACCCTTTTGGCTCAAGGGTAAGTAAACTTTTACTAATTAAATGATTCAACAATATTGACATCTTATATTAACACGTTACTTAAATTTATGGATGCCTAATTAGTTTATTTGAAACTTCCTGATGTGGGTTGAATTAACGTGAATGATTTTTTGTATGTCATTAGCCGGATGAACCACATAGGAACTGGAAGAGTTATTTTGATACCATAGTATTGGATGCAAGGAAGCCTTTATTCTTTAAAGAAGGTACGATTCTACGTCAAGTAAATATTACCACTGGGGCTTTGAAGATTGGTACTCATACAGGGCCACTCCAGCCGGGACAGATTTACTCTGGTGGTAGGATTTCAATCTCGTAGATTGATTTTTATGCTTTTTTTTATTGCTTCGGTTTTGCAGATTTCTGTGCTTATATATCTGTGCTTTCAGTACTTTTTGTTCGAAAGCCAGGCGTAGGGATGCATTTTGTTAGAATTGTTGTAATTAAATCTATTTATCGTTCCCTCAAGGTTCTTGTGATGTTTTTACTGAACTAATTGGAGCAAAGGGCAAGGATGTGTTGTACATTGGTGATCACATTTTCGGAGATGTATTAAAATCGAAGAAGCTTCGTGGATGGAGAACGTTCCTTATTGTACCCGAATTGGTGCAAGAACTACATGTATGGACGGACAAATGTCAACTGTTTAAAAAGATTACATGCCTCGATGTAATGCTCGGAGAGACTTACAAGTAAGTAAACTGTTTGTTTTTAGACTTTTACGAATTTACCTGCAGTATATTAAGTCACGTACCACTGTTTACTGGTAGGAAGCAATTCGCATTGACGTCAGTCTTAACCACGCACGTTTATATTATTTTGTCCATTATTAAGGGTATTTTGCTAGATACTATCAATTTTAACACTCTTGGTGCTCATAATTTGGGTATTAAAGCAAAAATAAATTAATATGTTTGTATTACGTACACAGGAATCTGGATAGTAGTACCAAAGAGAAGCCAGATATATCCAATATCAGAGCAGCTATACGAGAAGTTACACATGAAATGGACCTTGCTTATGGAATGTTAGGCAGCCTTTTCCGATCTGGTTCTCGCCAAACTTTCTTTTCCAGTCAAGTCGTCCGCTATGCGGATGTGTACGCTTCGACCTTCTTGAACCTTATGTACTACCCTTTCAGTTACATGTTTAGAGCGCCAGCAATGCTGGTAAGTGACTAATGGAAATAAATAATAAATTCATGGATTTCCAGGTTTGGATGGAAAGAATTGTGTAAATATGGAACTTTCGGACGATAATATCCCGTAAAGACAACCATAACAAATGATAAATGGTATAAATTATTTCAGATGCCTCATGAATCCACCGTGGCCCACGAAGAGCCATTCAATGCAGATAATTCAACTTTTTCAAGGTCCAGGCAAACTTCAGTGCTTGATGGAGTGGATACTGCCAAACGTGATAATCACGTAGTACCCCCAGCGAAGACCAAAGTAAATGCGAAGGTATTTACAAACACGGCGGCTGTTCTTTCGGTTAATAACTAACTTTTCCAATAATTTTGAAATATTGTAGAAGTGTTGTGGAGTAAGAGGCGAAACGATTAATGTTTGAAACGATAGGAGCAAACCGTATATCTACAGAAAATTGCCGATTAATCTTTGACTTCATTAGCTGAAAGACATAATTCAGAATTACAATATTATTTTTTTAAAGCAGAACATTTTCTGTAGATATTCTCCTATATTACGTAGAAGATCTTAGTCCAGATTTTACCTCATACTTTGTGCCATTACAAGATTTGTTGTTCCTAATAAATTTAGCTTCCTATCTCGCATCTCTTGCTGTCTTAACTATGTGCCTGCAAAGCCCTGCTTTAATTTCCTGAATCTAGCTAACAATAAGTGTCATGTGTCTGTACCTCCCAGTCTATTGGGTTCACATAGTTGTTAATTAAACCATTGATTCAAATGTTAGGTGTTAGAGCGAAGTCAAAGTGTAGTACCTCACATTCGTCCGGAGACACCAAGGAAAGTAACTCATAATCATGACGAAGATGATTCCGAAGAAGAAAGTGATAAATCCGCTTAATATTTCAAGAATTTGGTGAAATGATATTTGTACCTCTATGAGATTTCCTGATGACAGCTCGTAGCAACAAACCTAATGGAGTCAGTTGATGAATACCAAACCGGCAACGTCCAGCAAATGAAATGCATAGTTGGAGAGTTTAAAAGCCAAGAAACTAAAGAAATTAATTGTTGCTCTTTGGATATTATAAGCGTGAATATATCCCTTTTTCAGCCATGCACATGTAGCTTTTAGAGAAATTAATATTTATTTTAGATAGATTAATGATTAGTTAGCCTTAGGAATAGAAACTAAATGTATATTTTAACGCTGCTAAAAACTGAACATACAATGTAGTAATAACAATAATTTAATAACAAAAAATAATAATAATCATTCATAATATTGTTGTTACTCGATTTATTAATGTAGCATAATTGGTGTTCAAGTGGATTGTTCACAAAACTGGTCTGATATTGTTTGTGTACAAAATTGATGTTAGAATGAGCATCTATTACAAGCACAGTTTTAAGGATGAATATATAATGTGTAAGTTCTTAGCTCATACATAACTTCTAATCAAGTTAGTTCGTAAGCGTGTTCTGTAGACTGTTAGCGGACCAGGATCAAATAAGTAAGGCTTACATGACTCATTATCAGTTTTTAAATTCCTAATGATTAAATGGAAGAAACTTGTGAAGATCTTGTCGAACGCTCATGTGTTAAAATCAATAAAATTAGGTATTGTTGTTACTTATCATGGATTTTTAATCAAAGCATACGTATGTGTTCTAGTTAAACGACATTAATTGTAATTAAGAATCGAAATTTCTCATCGTGGGACGAAAACCAAAATGCACTGATTGGTATATTTCTATCCAATTATTAAGAACGTCCTGAAACTTATTAAAACTGTGGATGTTGTTCGGTGCAAACTTTGCACTGCAAAGTCTATTAACCGCAGATTTTCATTCTTCCATCGGCCCTTAAAACTTGCTCGCAAGTGAATTTTAAATTGCTGTGTAAGTGTGTAGTTTTTTCCAAATGAAATATTCATCACTCCTAGTGCTGATTCCTGAATATTCCGGATGGTCATTAACTACATAATTTCTAAAGAGAGAGAACGTAAAATTTGTATTTACATACATTACAACTCACATGAAAATGATGGGATCCGGACAACTCATCCACGCACTTTTTCAGCCACTGATTCCAACCAAATATAATTCACCCAAAAAATTTTTTAAACAAAATTTTTTCAACCAAAAAATATCAAACAAAACTTTTTCAGCCAGAAACAAATTCATCCAAAAATAAGTTAACCTCAACCTTTATCCTTTTTTTATCCAGATTTAATTTAACCAAAAATAATTCAACCAAATTTATCCAAATTTACAACCATGAAAAATTTCCATTTACACTGAATATGAAACCACTGTTACATGTTATCTGCCAGAGCGAGTATGTAACTAACTGTATTGTATTGGCTGAAAAAAAAGTTAATTTAATAAATGGAGTAATAATATTCTGGATAATGTGTATGTAGGATAATATTTATAGTTGATTTTATTTTTGAACGAGAAATTATTATTGGCTAAAATTTCTTTCGGTTAATTTTACGTTGGTTAACTTTGCTTTTGAATAAAAAAGTTTCTGGTTGAATTTAAATTGGTTGAATTTTCATAGGTTAAAATTGCTTTTGGTTAAAAAGTTTCTGGTTAAACTTCCTTCGGTTAAATTAGTTTTGGCTGAAGTGGTTTTTGGTTAAAAAAATTTTGGTTGCAATCATTGGTTGAAAAAGTTTCTGGATGAGCTGTCTTAGACCCGACAATTATGCCGAAGGACACACTAGTAGTGTGACACTACTTTGAAATAGTGGTGTGGTTTATACAAGTGATTGTGAATAATTTTACATGAATCCCTAAAATAGCCTAGCTGCAGTAATTAAAACTTCTTCGGTCATTGATTGGATTGGAAGATTAAATTGCTTTCTAAGATCTGCTTCTAGTACCTTACATATAAAACATATAGCAATTCATTGCTACGAAAATGCCTATAATAAAGGGCATAATGGGACACAAAAATACCTCTTATTTTATTTCCGAAGGCGACTACTTTTTGGAAACAAAATAAGCACTTCATTAACATTTCAGTAGAAAAATAACATTATTATGTTATTTGAGTATCACTGACAAGGGACTCTAAATTTTATTTTCATACATGTGATGGGACTTTTAACTACTAACAAAAAGTGGTCAATTGGATTGATATATATATATAAGTATGCATAATAAAAAATACTAATGGTGCTCTTAGTGTCTGAAGACAATAATTATTATAATTATCGAAGAGGTATAGAAATATTTACCTTCATGCCTGCAATAATAACGATGCTAATTATTTTTGTTATTTATTGATCGATTTTCAGTGTGAAAAGTACAATGTATTAGGATGATCAAGAGTGAGATAATTTCTCCTGATCCATGTAGAAGGCATGCTCAGCTCAAACTCATGAATATTAACACACAAAAAACAACAAGAATTGAATGATGCCAGAGGATCTATTGTTCCCAAGTCTTTTTTGGAGACAAGCTCGTGTGTGAGTAGTGAGTAGTTACACTGGAGTTCCGTCGACAATTCACATCTGAATGGGCATTTCAGGTTTTAGCAAATATGCTCCATGCTCCTGGAATAAAGTGCTTAGTGTAATTTGACCAGAGTATTCAATTACGCCAAAGGCCAGAATGAAGATTTCCTCTGCCTGCTCCAAAAAAATCATGAGCATTTCCTTCTAAAAGGCTGGGCAATTTGATACAACATACACTAACATGGACTAACAATCTTCACAATAAAATATGGGTTACTTTTTCCCAAATGTGAATGCGAAAAACGTTTTCTTCTGGGAATATATAACTGTGCTGATGAGTTTGTAGTACTGACCAAGAGATACGCATTGGTGGTGGTTGCAGGGCGGTAACTTGAATAACACGGG
>JAQFXU010002438.1:0-20820 GCA_034693705.1 Spatulosminthurus flaviceps
TAAATTATAAGAACAAGTAACATCCATAATATAGTTCCGTAGTCATGTGCGCCACCGTCATGAATTAGGCAGCAACAACTACTCTCCTTAAACTAAAGTTGTTCCTTCACTAGAAAAATAAAATTTGTGCACAGTAAGTAATATCCGCACCCAGAGCCATTCGCTATTAATGTCGATAAAATATAGTAGGAAGGACCAGCTGTTGCCAGCTGATAATACTCCCTTCGAAAGCGACGAAGAATGACGATCTACTATTGCTATACACATAGAGACTAAGGACAACCGTGTCACTAAAAGTTTGCAATAAGTATTAGCCACAACAAGAAAATTGGGGGGGGGGGTTCCAATCTTCGTCCACAACTTTCATTACGGTATCCAGCGACAACACCAGCTACACATCGTTTTGTAACTTATTTCAGTATATGTTTGTACATAAAACTAGTAAGCAATAAATTTTTTCCCCATCATATACGAAGAACATTGAAAGACAGAGAGAGAGAGCGAGATACAGCAGAGGAGAAAACACTCAGAAACATAAACACAGGCGTTAGTTCTATAAACCTCATACTTACTTTCAGCCAGGATTCCCGACTCCGTGAGGAAGTGAGAATTGGGATTTTATAAAGAACATTCGTTACCAACAGCTGCATGGTTTTACGGGACCAGACGCTGGAACTTGCCAGTCTGATAAGAGTTCTATGCATAGTATAGCATTTACAACAGCATCGGCCCTGCAACCTTTACTGGTTAGTAACTAAATAGTACACCTCTCCACTATACTAAGTAAGCCCACAACAATCCGTGTATATATTGGCAGTAGTGTATGAACTGGTGAAGGTAATGATTTTGCAAGTAGTTGTAGTAGTAGTAGCTTTAAAACTTCCGTGGACTCGAAACCAACCAAATATACATTTATATCCTTCAAAGTCTACTACCATAGTCATGTGATACTCTACAAGGTGATATAAATTCACCCGCTTCCACTTATACCTATAAATGCTCTAATATGCACGATAATGCTAAAATCCACGAGGAAAACAGTTCCGCAGGTAGCCTACAATATATTGCATATTATTAGTATAGCATGTTTCCTCCGCTCCCTGCTTCCATTCTCAATAAAGTAATAAACCAGCATAAAAAGTTATTGTTTCACGTGGATATACATGCATAAACTTCCCCCATACGTACATACTACATCTTCCACTTTCACTATCAAATATGCTCTCACACGAACTCACTCACATAGTTAAAATCCCATGGAGCCTACTCTGCTCCTACCAAAGACGGAGAAGAATCCTATCTAAATATGCCTATTTAAACAATATTTCTGCTGGTATTAGTACTAACGTGCCAAGATTCATGCATGCATGTCCCTACGTATGCATTATTATCTCCCAAGAATTTCTATTCTTATAAATCCTCGTCCCTTGCTACGCAAACAGCATATATAAAATCTAATCTACACCAAGACAGCTATATATGTACATCCATTGCTTTCCTTCCTTCCATCCATGGGGATCTCCCAAGTGCACTATAATAGAAAGCCTATATATAGTATAGCCACACTATTCTTATTGTACATCGGGTACACACTTCTGATAGGGCGTTTAGCCAGAGGTCTCCCCTACTTTCCTTACCTTCAGTCAGAATAATTATAGCACAGAAGAGTTTTCCTTTCCCTATAAACACCTACACAAACCTACACATGAACAACTTTCCTTTCTCAAGTAAAATATATGTACCAAAAACCTGAGTAATCTCCACACGCCAAGTCCTATCGGTTTAGCAGCATAAATTCCTTCTTCAACCCAATCTCTCATTGTCAGAGCCAAAAAAAAGAACCCCAAATGTTTATAGTGCCAAATACCCATGTACACAGCGCAGATCATGCCTCAAAACGTAAACACACTGCAAACCATACACATATATAACACTATACAAAAATCCAAGAGATAAGTTACCTCAAAAAACTTGCTTCACGCTTCCTGCATCAAAAGTGACGGTCTTCATATAGAGTGAGAAATAACTACTATTTTTGATAGCAGCACACAAAGAGACAGCCCAACGGAGAATTAGCGCACATGTATGTTTTTTTACATAACAGAGTCCTCTGCTCACGATTAAAGTAATAATAATAATATTACAGTAGCATTCACAGAAGAACGAAACAGTAGATTCATTGAAACGAGCTCATCGTTTCCGTTTCAAAGGAGCTGCTGGCTGACTTTCTTAAGAATTTTTTTCTCCTACTTTACATTAGACTGTTCGCGCTACGGCACTAATCAAAAACGTCCTTTTCATACTCCTCTTCCCATGTCACTCACAATGTACGTGCATACTATCCAAGGGAGAGAGAGAGAGCTTGACAAATATGTATGAGCGAAAACTCATTAATATCCCAACATCAAAACTAGTTGTTATAGTTAAATCCTTTTTGGTGAACGTTTCAGAACGGTGATCAAATTCATACAAAAACCAAGTTATTAGGCATCTAATAGAGTATCTGCCACAACACTTTATAATACATATGCTACACTTATTGATTCTGCTCGTAAGGAGAAGACAGATATGAAGTATGTACGTTTATCACTGCAGTTATTATTATTAAGTAAACTTCATAGAATAGAACCACTAGATAAGTGAAGTCACTTGATCGAATAACAGTTTGTTGGTGACTGAATACTTTATATGAAAGTTACTTTCTCCATGAAACCGCCAACATTCTCCAATCAGATAAAGGAGAAAGAAGACTTTATTACACTAAGACATATGGACTCATTCGTATTGAACCACAACTTAATCGGATTCCCTAGTAGTTTTCTCTCTCCCGGTCGCTCCTACTACATTGTATAGTCAAAGACCAATCAAAACTCTGGCCTTATAACCTCAGCTCTTTCTCCTTCCGCTGCAATGATGAAATGTTCACAGCCTTCTTCCTCCCATTTTAGCAATTCTTCTTTTATTACGTGTACGTAGAATACTTACGGTGGAGGGGGAAAACCACACATAGAGCTCTGTCGATATGTAACTCTGTACCTCCGGTCTCTCAATATTTAATGTCAAAATTTGTGAGTAAATGTCATTTTTACAACCTTTTCTCTTTTTAAAGTGTTGAGATTACACCAAAGTACTTGGTCTCAAGCTACTATGGAGCTATTGTAGGTGCAACAGGAAATTCGATTTACAACTCTCTCGCTCTCTTTCCTTGACTTCGTTATAGGAAAAGTGAAACGAGAGGCGGGATTATAGTTGCAGCGTTCCATGAGAAACAACATATACATATGCATGTAATAGGACAGGTAGATAGAAAGATAGATAGGTAAGAAACAAGGCGTGAGTAGAATAAGAAGATCAACTTCCAACCTACACAGTGAGAGATACAATTTAGTTTTACACTTAAACACGCACTTCTATTTACCACTAGGCTCGTATATATATGTTCCTCCGGCTCACTCGTCTTCATTCACCAATTCAATTCTCTCTTGTGTTCCCAGCTGATTTAAATTTTCAGTGCTTCAATACAAAAAGAATCCTTACAGGAGAGAGAACTCTTCCTTTGTCCATATTCCCATGCATTGTTTACTAACCGTCAATCCTTGTCGTCGTCTTTCACTCAACATGTGAGTAGTCAAGCGAACCAATCAAAATTTCGGACAAGCGTGTACACAAAAGTTTGGCTTTTGTCTCCTTTCGAGAGCAACACAAAGATTCAATCATCCCATCCAATCGTTCCGTTCTATATACTTGCCACAAAAATTCACTTATGAGAAAATTTAATCAAGTCCTTATATCGCACATTACAAGAGCAGAGCAGAACAAAGTAGCTGTAATAATGGATAAAGCTACCATGGTTCAAGACTTGAGGAGAGAGAAAGTCAGCCTTTTAAATGCTGTCAATGGAACAAGTCTCAAGTGCACGGATGCAAGCGTCCATAAACACACTTACACACACACACATAGACAAAGAGGGAAAGCGGAGTATCCCGTCAGCTGAAATCACATTATGTCAATTAGTATAAATGGATTAGGACGAATGTCCACTTATCCTCTTGGTTTCTCAAACAGAAGAACAGCAAAATATGGAGGACCGGAAACGACGGAAAGTCGGTGATATCTTTAAGTAAAAGTCACATACCACGAACCCCTGCATTTACTCTAGTGCCTTGAGTAGAGTAGCATAAAAGGAAGGAGGGGAGACAAATAAAAAGTACGCATTATTTCTATATTGACAAAAACAAATTGTACATGGTCTTGTATATCACTTCTGTCTCTTTTCACTAGGATATAATGCATCAACTGACAGCACACACATATCAACTTTTTATAGGAGATAGAACACAAGGCTGTAGTGTGCTTGCTGCTATTTTATATTTATTGTTCCTAGTCTCCCAATAAATCACAATCCGCTTTCACTTTTCTCCCTTTTATTTTTTTCTTCCCTCCACTTGCTTACACTTTTGTCTTCTCATATAATAATAAATAGGATGATCCTTATCCGTGTAACATTTCTAGACCACCAGCCAACAATAATAATAATTCCGGTTCAAGTAATAATCAGAGCGTTTATTTCGCACACAGCAGAGTAATAATACTATCTATTCTCTTACTCTTTTTATTCGTCCTTCCCCCATATTTTTTACCACTGCACTTGGGTTTTTGTGAAGAAAGCAGGGTTTCTACATTTTAGAAATTAAATATTGAAGGCAGTGTCGAGATAAAGTTATTTACACCAACTTTCCTCTCTCCCGATCCACAGATATCTGTTAAGTATTGACAAGTCTGCATTAAAAAGTCTCACAACTATTTACGAACCGCTCGGGAAACGTTTCAAATTATTCAGGAGGAAATAATGTGAATCCCGGGAAATTCGAAATTGAACTGTCTATGAGAAGGCTTGAAGAAAGAAAGTGAGAGAGAGTGAGTGAGAGAAGAGAAAGGGGAAACCTTCTCAACCACACGGTGATGTAGTGTATGAGAAACGACTCCAGATTTCTCCCTGTTCTTATAAAAGTGTGAGCAAAACCTTTATGTACTTCTCTTGTAGTAGGGACCAGGAGTGTGCGAGCGAGGGAGTGAGCAATGGAGTTATAGCGAGAGAAACTTGCGAATAATCACTGGCTCTGTGTGTGTAAGAACACACTAGCTAGCTACTACTACTATACCCTGCACACACACACACACACACACTACTACAGCACCACCGTGCAATGCCATACTCAACTCACAGCAAAGTAGGCAAGCATACACACACACTCACATGCTGTACGAGTTGGATGAGCAAGAGAGAAAGAAGGAGAGCAGTAGTAACGTGAATCCAAAATTGTGAGAATGGGGCCACCCGCCCCAGTCGAACTCGAACATCTATGGTGAAAGAGCCAGTGAAAGAGAGTGAGGGAGAAAACACGAACCACCTTCTTTCTCCTTACGTTGGAATATATAGGAACCATCACAGTGTCCATCCATACTTTCTCTCTCCCTCTCTTTCGCGTATCGGATCCTACCGTCTTATAAATTATATCCGACGGTTAAAACTTGAATCCTACACCACCGCTATTCCTTACCACTACAATGCAACCATCGTAGTTACATAGCCGAATATAACAATTTACCTGCCAACTTCATACATTTCATCGCGGCAACAGAGAAAAGAAAGGAGCTAGAGCTTTTAGTATATTTATTTCCTGCAACAAATTATATTTTGGCCCCTGGGCTCTACCCAATGTAAAATGTATGTTGACATGGACTTTAATTCAAACCGTAAGACATCAAGCCGCCCCCACCTACATATATAATATACATGCATCTATACCTGTAATTGAACAACACCAGATAGAAGAAATGCAAAATGAAAATATCATCAGAGCCACTGTCTATCATGTGTGCCTCGTTGGACAAAAACTGTCTCGATATTTGCCTCACCTTTCCTCCTCCTCATATAATCAAAAATAGGCTCAACAATGCAATACCAATCTTTAGAAACTATAGCAGAAACGAGAGTAGCCACTTGAATGTTGAATGTTCCCACAAGTGCTGCCTTTCTCCTATTCAACTGACTCAGAGAGTGAGAGAGAGAGAGAGAGAGAGCAAGATAGTAGAAAAACACAAGTGTTTTTTCTCTCTCGAAAAATCTACTTAAAATCTTCCATCAAGCCCTCAAGAGTTATCGAGTACTCAAAACATTCCTCGAATTCTTATTTATTTTCTGTTTTCCCAAGACAAATTGCTATTGTTTAAGCCTGAAAAAATACCATGCTCATACCGCGAGAGCGCTAACATTTTTAATTACGATAAAAAGATACTAATCCATGGATTCACTAAGGAATTCTGCCAAGTTGAGAAGAGGCAATTTCCACCAGATAAAACAAATTGTGCGATATGAAACATTACATACATTTAGTCTCTAATTGAGGGAACATAAGCACAGACAAAATTCACTCTTCCACTATCCCTTTACTTTCCATTTCTTTAGAAAAATCCAGCACGTTCATTCTTCACATCCATCCCACTCCTTCTACTTCTTCCTTGCTCTGTTGATCTTCATCTGCGCTAATAAGGCCCGATGAGTAAAAGCATCAGTCTAGTCTCTCATATATAAAACCTTAACTACAAAATGTAGAGTATGGCGAGAGTGAGAGAGGAAGGGAAAGAAAGAAAGAAAGTGAAAGAGAGAGAGAGAGATTGGAAGAGTCAAGGAAAGCATGAATACAGTGAAAATTGTATGTTCCTTAGAGATTCGCGTTGCAATTCCTACTTGGCAGTAGTAGACATATGTACATCAACATATGCATACAATTCTCTTCATATATTTTTGCGTTTTATATAGTATAATATATATATAGGGTTAAAGGAGTACGAGGCAAGAGAGAAAGAGTGCCAGCAGAGAAAAGCAAAAGACAAGGAAAAAGTATAGACTTTTGCCAATGAGTCCGACGGGACACTTATGCGCATCTGTACAAAAGTCACATCGGAATCCGCCCCTGGTTCAACCCTAGAAAAGTACAGCAGCAGCAGCAACTCTGATATTTCCTAAACAACTCTCGCTCCCTTTCTCCATATCACACTATACTACTCCTTACTAGCCCTACTACTACTGCTGCTGCTGCTGCTTATAGTAGAATACATCCTATTCCTCCGGCCTACCTATCCCCTAGACTTGAGCATGACCTAAAAGCATACTATGTTATGCATACACAACGCTTAACTAAACTTTTGTGCGAATTATATCTAATCTAAAGCATTTCCAGACATACGTAACTACTACATTCACCAACGACTATATGTGAGATTTCCAAGGAAAACCCAACCAGCAAAAGATAAGCCTATTTCCCTATAAACATAATAGTTACAAAGATATAGAGATAGAGTCAAATATGTATACATTCCTCTACCCAACCATCCTTCTGTGTATGCTGACTTACAGTATTTCAAGCAAGTATAAACTCCCTTATGCCTTTCTATTCTCAAGGTATAAAAGCACATGTCATGGCTCTCTCTCTCTCCTCTCCCTTCATCTTTCTCTCTCTCCCATACTGCAAAATGCATTTCGTTCGAAAACTAGTAACTATGCAAAAGATACCATCTATATCTATATATATATATATATATACGTATGTATACATACATGTATGTGTGTATAGTTAAAAAATCTATATAGATTACAAAGGAACTTCTTTTCCACTCAATACCGTGGAAGAAAGCTGTAGCACTTACTATATTAGTATCAAAATATCCTCCAAGAAAAATACATATACACCCGCCCTCCTCTCCTGAACCGATAACATGGCTTTTAACTATCACAATGTTGTTTTTACTTTTGCACACAGATACCAAACCCAATGTTATTTTTTTAATTCTCAAGTAACAACATAACAATGTCTAACATAACATTAGCATGTTATTCTTGGGAGCTTTCTCCTTACACTTAAGACTTAAAATTACTCAAGATTTCAACAAAAAACATTTTTTATTTACAAACTCGTTAGTAGATAGACTTGGTCCGTGAGAAAATTCCATGTGGAATAAATAGAGATAACATTAAGGGAAAATGGGAGCTCAAAACCCCACACTAACTCTCCTCTTCCTTCCTCCGGGCTCTCGTACGCTCGTAAGGATCCATACATATGCTTATATCCCTTGACAACACATCATCGTAGTCAAGTTAATTTTCCTTGAACGGGAAAAATTCACGAGCTGGAAATTTTCATTTCCACTCTTCTTCCCTATAGCTATCTACATGTACTTACGTAATCCCTCAACGTCCTGCTAATTCCAGTCGAATAACCGTCAGTTCCTGGAAACTTTACGAGACAATACCAATCTAGTCCATCAGTTTTAAATGGAATTCATGTAGATCCTTGTTTTTATCAATTTAAATGCATGTATAAATGCTTATACACACACGTCATCCTCTATCAAAATTATCCCACCCATACGCACTAAATTCGGTAAGCAACCATTAAGAGAAACCTGGGATTTATTTTGAGGCGTTATAACTATATATATGTACACATCACTCATCCACTACCACTCCACATCGTCCCGTACCCTGCCCATACAACTTAGGCAATAATACTACTCATCTCAAGCGAAAATACACCCACAGGAGTGATATTAAATCAAATCCCATGCTAAAACCGCTGAAAATGGAAAGGCTTTTTTAGCAATCAACTATTTAAAAACATTCCTCTAAATGAACATTTTCTCCTACTACTACAAAATCCATCCAATCCTTTTGGTAAGTCCACTTATTTCATTTAAAATTCCAAGTAAATTCTTCAAATCCTTGAGAAAGGTTCAAAGGCTGAACTCAACTAAAGCATAATAAATTATGAAGATTACTTTTCCGACCCGACTGTAGTGGAAAATCTTTTAAAAACCCTTTGAAAACAAACTTGGAAAGACACCGCTAAGTAAATACATGTGCACCAATGCATACATATATATTAATACCAAAAAGTATGCGAACTGAAGAAGCAATACGTTATGCATATTTGAATATATTCCAAAAGAAAAAGAATGTCTGGAGAAACCCCTTCACCACGCCATCTATAACCCCTCAACCGAACTAGGATTCCCTTTTCAAACTTTACCCAGACAATAAAAATGAAGCAAGTCATTTTGGGCGGTCCTCCCTTTTCCTGAGGATTTAAGTCAAGTCGGCAATGTCGGCACAGGATTTAAATAAACTGAATAGACTTGAGAAAAAGGAGTATATGGAACAATGCACAAGTGAGAGACATTTATGTGTACAAAGGTGAAGGTGAGTGGAGTTGTTTTTCACGTAAACGGGTGAAAGTAATGGAGGGTGTGACACGAATCTGGTGGAAGAAGAAAGCCAGGGAAAGGTTACAGTATTGCCAATCATTGGCGACAGACAGTCGCTCGCACATAAAAGGTAAGCACCTAAAGCAAGCCGCATGGGTTTCGTTGAGATGAAGTTGAATATACACCGAGCAAAGACACTTCTCTTGAAACGGTCAAAGTTCTACCAATATCAATGTTATTTCCAATAGACATCAATATACATAGATATATATATATATCTATATATATACGTAGGAGAATCCTGGGAAGGATACAGCAAGGACAACGACCACCAGCAGCAGCAGCAGCGTCACGATCATAAAAGTCCAAGCCCGTAGCACATAATATGCTACAGAGTGCAAATGAGCCCATAACATAAATGTAGATAACCTTCCGATTCTCATTTAGTATTCGGTCCATAGTAAAGGTGCCTTTAGTAGTACCCAGAGTGCACATTGCCATTCCCCGGAACTCGCTCTATCTGCCCATTGCTCTTTCCATTCCTTCATTTTCCCTTTACGTCCAGGCCCTTCAATCCATTTCCATTATCAAACACATGCAGGAAAGGCAAGGGTGAGAAAAATAAAAATACAAGCAAGCAAGCAATTCCAATTTGCCCTTAAAACTATATCTGCTTGTGAGTGAGAGTAGGATGTAGGAGTAAAGTTGGTTGGATGAATGTTCAGAATAGTATAGATGGATTTATTCCCAACAACTTGCCCACATTACATCCATTCAAACTATTGGATTTCCAACCTATTTCAATGCCTCTGTCATTATTCTTTCCCACTCACTCACTCACTTCTCTTCCTTTCTCCCACGGACACCACCAGCGCCTTAGTCCAGCTGCTGGACTCCAGCAATGAAAGTGCTGAACGAGCCTAGAGATACACACACACATACACAGAGAGTATTGAAACCCCAATAAGAATTCAAGCCCGTAATCCCCTATGTGAAATAGCCGTCATTTCCTCTTGAGAACTTCCTTTCATGATGGGCAATAAAACCAAATCTCACACATACATAAGTACGTACTGGTATATATATGTAAAGGGGAGGAGATGAAAAAACTCCAATGCTTTATACACATGGTTACATGTGGAGAGTATCATGTAATCCGCCACTTGGTGAAGCCTCTCGAAAAATTTCGCACAAATATCAAATAAGTAACAATACGTCCTCTAATAATGTCCCACCATAAATCCATATGCAGACACATAAACATGCACATACATTTCGCTATGAAATCATTCTATGCCCCCAACGATACTGTAATACTATTTTCCTTCATTTTTACTGATATACACAAGGTATCAAACCAATTCAAACAAAACTCCACTACTCCACATACATTCATAGTTTAAGCCTTAGCATTATTAGCAGCTATATAAACCCTATAGGTAGTTGTGCAATGGGATATTATGCAACTTTCCAATCTTCCTGAGATGTCGTTCGGTGGGGGTATTCTACAAAGGCACTTTATTTCCCATGGGATTATTGGACGCCGATACAAATGACAAGCCGCCTGGCTCCGAACTTACATGAAATCAAGTCCTTTTTAGTCTTCAAACGAGTGTACGTTCACATTTATGAGTCGATTTCTGCTACATCGGAAGTTTCCTCATATTTCATACCACAAGTAGCCATGCATGGTAAAGTGGTCCACGCAAAACATGAACAGGGATACAGCCACACGGCACGGAACATATGAAAAAGTTACATACACGACAGCAGCAGTAAAATAAAAATAGCCACACATAGCTACATAGTTATTTACGACAAGGTACGCGTAAATACCTTTGTATTACCGATCATACTCCATTGTAAACTTGGGTTTATGTGCAGAATCAGTTCTTCAAAGAAGTTTTCTCGAAAACACCTTCCTCTTTCATATATATAATAATATCAGGCTCATAATATGAGCCTCATATTGCACAAGCACAATCTACGTTGTAGTACTCCTACGAACGCCATCCGTAGGTACATTATATAACTACATACGTAGGGACAAAATAATAGTAAGTATTTCTTTTTGACAAATCGTTAAATTCGGATGATCATAATGCAAACTACATCCTTGTGAGACTTCCCCTGGGTAAAAAGTCATTAAATTGCCAACAGCAGGTTCCCAGAAGGGGAGAAAGCTCCATGACGCTGACATTACTTAAAGATTATCCCAGTATCATTTCATATACATACGCAATGATAAAAAATAATGAGGAAAAAACTGAAGCAGACAGGCGGAGAAAAATGTCACTTTAATCACACATATAAGTATTGTACTCTAGCCTGTTTTATAACCAACCTATACAAATGTCCTAGTTTCTCAATTTATAAATTAAATTACATACATACGCAATAGTAAAGATCTAGATGCAAAATACCCTGCAAGCAAGTATCCTTCCAGATCTAATTACATGTGACTTCAAATGTTGGAGTTCCAAGTACTTCTGTGGCACGTTTCGTTAGTGTAACTCATACTTTTTGAACATCACAGCCTAAATATTACGGCAGGTGACAATGGTGACACATCTTGACAGAAAATTGAATCTCAAAAGTCAAAATCCTTTGTGAAGACGTAAATCCCTGACACGTGAGAAGTTGTCCTAAGCAGAACTGTCGAAAGGCATTATCACAAGACGACCAATAACGGTGGAAATCTGTCACAGCGAAAACAACAGGCAGTGACATTATGATAAAAAATACAATGTTACATATGTACATATTGTTGAGGAAGGGGCGGAAGTAGAATGCCGATAACACCCACAGAATCCTTCCTGATTTCTCACAGCTTACGCCTTTAGCCCATGGTATACATACAAGGTAAAGAGAGCAGAAGATGATACAGGCACCGGAAATTAAATAAAAGTTGAGAAAGCAACGTGTCTCCAAGGAGGCGAAGAAAAGAGAGAAATCTGAGAAACCGTCTTCCAACTAAGACGCTACTCCTACATCAAAACTCTCCTATATATAAGTACACCTATATACAGTCATATATTTTCCCCGTTAAGAAATCTCCATCAATGAAGAAAGGCTCCGAGCATTATGATATCACAGGCCTGGGCTGCATTATTCATGAATTCTGAAACCAGCTGTGAAATCCAAGAAAGAGAGAGAGAGATAGCAAGAGGATGCCCAGATAACGAAAAGCTTGAGAGAGAGAAAGAGAGCAAATCGAGAGACACCGAGTGGAGAATTCATTTTCCACATGAAGCAGCAAGCAAGTTGGGAAAAGTAAATAATATTTTTTAACGCATTTTCCAAAGACACTCATCCCAGCTTACTCTAAATTAATTCAAGCTTCACAATAATTATTCAAATGAACTTCATCGTTTGATAAGATCATTCCCACGCAGTTACATCAGCACAAGACTTAACTTCAATTAAAGACATGGTGCACTAATATTATGTAATTATACTATTACATATACCAAATATCCAAATAACATTTACCATCGGATTTAAGCGAAATTTTGTATCCTCCACGAAATGCTTATACACGTACGTATAAGCGACTACAAAAGAGAAAACTCTTCTAGTCAACAAGATTTAGTGATGCTAGTTAATGGACCCTAGTACATGTATGCCATTTTCCTGACAAAATCGTAAACACAGAATCTCCCAAGGTTAACATTTATTTAGCATCGCAGTCCTAAAGTCATAAGCCACACAAAAAATGTCCAAAAAACTCCTTTTCACAGAATGACATAAAAATTTTCAACACAAAATCTTCCCCTCTCATCGTCCTTTCTCATGAAATCTCATCTTACATGAATCTTACATTAGTCGTACAGAGATTGCAATAATCGTATCTCTTAAAATACTTACAAAGTAACTAACATAATACGTCCATTAAACCAAAACTGACCAGAATAAGTAAGGAGGTTCGCAAAAAACCCAATGCGATCATTCAATTCTAAACCTCGGGTTCCGAGAATAACAACATTTAATTTTCATGGAAGCCAAAGTATCGCAATTTGAAGCGCTTCCCTTCAATTTCCATTTCCTCGCTCCTACTTTATTGCTTCTCGCGTCAAATTATATCCGATGGTTATAATACAAACAAATATCAGACATTAGGTGCATCTGACAAGAGACTTTCCTAGAGAACCCTCCAATGATAGGCACATTGGTTGGTAGTGCAAAGTGAACTAATTGAGATAGCTTTCACTCCCAACCGAATACCTTCTCTGAAAACACAACTGCTAAAAGATAGTTGATCCCAGCGTTGTAACCGTAGAGTGTATCTTAAAGCTCATGATATACACAAGGAAGTTGGTTCCAATTACCGATGTCCCGCTCTACACTTACCTCTTCAAAGTTGAACGCAACTTCAGACCGTGTAGTGACACCATGTACGTGCAAGGATTGTTTAGCAGATTCATACGTGACAAAAGCTAGAACGAAGCCAATGGAACTGGAAATCACAATTTGTGGTTACAAGTATTTTCACCAGCTCCATTCCTATTCTCTAGCATATAAACGGACCAATCTAACCTCTCCTTCTGAACGCAATTTCTCTTCTGGCAACTGGCACACAGTTTACAACGCCTAACGTCGAAACTCGCTTGTCAAAGGAAACACCACAACCACCATACTGATAAGTCCTTAATGAAGCACATCCAATCAGATTCAAAGAAAATCAACCAGTTGACATAATCAACCAGAGAGCTTAGTGTACGAGTGAGAAAGGATATTACACTGTGTACACAGTAAATAATAATGCATGTATACACTTGATCAGATGAAACGTTGCATACAGTATTGCACAAACACATGCCAGCCAAGTCATATGAAAGAATATTGTAAGCTACGGAGAAATGTGAACTAAATCTTCCAGTGCATTGTATAGTTTCAGTTCCAGAATCCCGTTTCCAGTGGTTTACCAAATTGGAAAGGCCATAATTCCTGGAATCTGAAGAGAGTCAGTACTCTTCCCCAAAGTTTTACCCTCACCGGGAGCTGGGAAAAGTAATAGGTAATAACAGGTATCGGTATTAAAAGTTATAAGTAAAGGTATACATGGTAATTGCCAAGTTTAGAACGTCAGAGTTTCAAGTTTGTCAACTCAAAGCTCCTTAACGATCTACCATCATCACTAAACTATAGTTTTAACGAAAGACTTTTTTTCGATGAACTCGGCAAAATTCACGTTTGACGAGCAGCTCTTGAGGAAAAGTAGCATTTTACTAAAACAACCTACAGCATTTGCAAGGTATTTTCTACACCCGTAAAGCCGGTTACTGACTGAGCATAAAGCGGGAAAAGTGCTGACGCAGCAAAGGAGTTTACAAGATGACTAGTGATAAAAGTAATGTTACTATTGAACAAAACTGTTTACTTATGGATACGCATTTCCACCCCGACATTTCACAAGATGGAATGGAATATTGTCATAACAATTTTCCTCCACATTAGCCATGACCGAGAAAACAAAGTTATGGACAAAGTTACAACACTATTATGACCAGAAAAAATGGGACTGGCTCTTGAAAAACTCCGTCAACGTAATTTTTTTGTGCTTATGTTCTTCAAATTCTGCTATCGCATCGTAGAAAAGTATATGCCCATCCCATTATAATCTTTTAGCTTTTTTAACGTTTTCTTAAGACACCCTGCTACTCTTTAGAATAGCTGACTGAAAGGTTTTATGGAATATGAGAGTATGTATGGGAGGCTCTCTCTCTCAGAGAGACTCAACGAAGTGATATGAATTTTTTGCATAGTGACATGACTCGTGAGTTATAGCTCAAGTTATAGTTTTCTGTCTGGATTCCATTTATGAACGCTATGGATGGTGTTCGTGACATTAAAGCCGAAGTGGAGAAATAATGTACAGTCATGGTTTCATGAAATATTTTCAAAGCAATAGACTACTTCAACTGCATAAAAAGTATTTTTAGAATTACCTAGCGGCGATTCCAGTAGGCTGAATTTCTTGAATGAATATTCCTAATTCGCCCTTTTCTTGGCTTTTCAGGCCAACTACACTGAACCCAAGAGAACTTCCTTCTGGTTTGAAGAGCTTCAACAACAAAAATGAAAAAATATTTAACAAGGATTATAGGCGGAAGGGGGAAGACTTCCAAGGAATACATAACATATATCCAGCGTATGTACAATTTTCAAGGAACAATTTTTTTCCTTGAATTGAACAAATTATTTGGAGAGAAGGTTTTTTTTCTAGGGTTCTAAATATGTAAGCCGTCCTTTATAAGGTATATACCATAAGTTATAATTAGCTGCTAATTGCCAGTTAGTACATATATGTTACCAAAGAGTCAGTCCCTAATTGAATGGAACTTGGACTTCAAAAGTTTAAGCACCGGTAAGGAAAGGATGAATGGAGCCATCACAATACTTTCCTAAAAGGTAAAGCTGTACACAGCGCACAGGCTTAAAATAATTACCAAGTGTACCATTACGTGCTCACACAAGTATGACCGAAGGAAACAAATGAAAAAAAGAAAAAAAGTTCCGAGTTTCTGGAGACAATCCAAAATTAGAAAACTTCAGAATTGGTTCTATTCTTTGTGCCGTACTCTATTTTACTTAAAACCAGAAAAACGTATTTGTAAAAGTGGTAGTCAGTGGGCATAGCAGTCTAAGAAATTCTAGAAATTTTTGGAAAAGTTTCCTTTTCTTGAAATTTCACTTTTTGAACTCATGGGCTTTGTGAAATGAGTTTGCGAGCAAAGGAATGATATATTCTGGGATTTTGATTTAGACGTTTTCGATATTTATATTTCCGCAATACTTGATTGGGTAAGTTGCAACATTTGAGATTGGGTTGAGATATTTTATTGCAAAATGAAGCTATAAAATGATACAGTTAGTAACAGTTATTGTGATTTCGTAATTATTACACGTTATTAAATCAATTATAAGAGAGACTAAAGAACTAAATCAGTGAATCTACCACCTCATCGAAAAATTTTCACAAGTAGGAACTACACCTTTTACTGTGGAAACTCTGGTGAAACAATAAACTAAGGGCTTACGTTGCTAATAAGTTTTGGCAAAAGATTATTTATAGGAAACACGTTTATGACATATGGATATAAGGGTATGAATCGTAAAACACCTAAGTTTCTACGTTTAGTGATAGTTCCATAAAATTGTACATCAAGTATAAGGAAGACCGAAAGAAGTTGTTAAAGTTAGTAAGTTTAAGCTGCAGTTTCTGAAAAGTCGGAAAATGATGTCGGGACTGAATAATGCTTGAAACTTTTGTTCATGCACAGCTATTCAGTAAAACAAAGCAGTAGGGACCGCTTGAAAAAAGGTGTGAATCGTTATCATACAACGGGATCTTACCCGAATAGAATGAATTTCCCTTCCATGCGAAGCTTCCTGAATAACCCTCTCGAATTCTTGAACATAAGTTGGTGTCGTTATAGGTGTCAAAGGTTGCTCCTCGGGGAACTGCAAGATTCGGTAAGAACGCGTTACACATATAATTCTGTCATCGATAATGAACTATGTTACTAACAAAATGGAAGAGGTGTGTGGCTACAATGAAAGTCAATAATTCTGCCACCTCCGAATTACATTTCCACTCAGGTTAAGAGGATCGAGCCAAATAAAACAACTGATAAGATTGGATGAAAAATTATGTTGGACAAACCTTAGATTGCTGCTGTAAATTACTTGATTTGGTTGTTGGGACGGGTACAATGGGCTTGCCTCCAATTGGAGTTTTATCAAAATCTCGCGTGAAAGGTTCGGCAGCTGGCGAGATCTTGAGAACGAGCTTTCCCTCGGGAGTAATGTCAAAGTCACTGGTAGTTACGGATGGATGTCGGCATATCTGCGTACCTAGTTCTGTCACGGAATCCTGCCAATGAGTAACAATAGTCACGAATCGATACAATAAACTTCTATAATTACGCCCATTCCACAAGAACAAGATCGGTCATTAGCTGTAAATTACAGTTGATTACTACAAGTCACACCTTATATTTTAAGCTCACCCGAATAAACCTACGCATAAAAGATTTTAACAAACAGACAGACATAAATCATTCTTAATTTAAAGAGCCGTAGAGTCCGAGAAGTTTATAAAAATAGTCGTAACGTTCGATTCATCTAAGGTCTAACCTGAATTTTACAAAGTCGATTGAACACGGGGTTGCTTAGGACTGATAAAAGAGTGTTGAGATCGTTATTGACTTGTGATAATAATTTCGGGTCAGATGACTCCAGTCTTCCACCCCCAGTAATTCGTGACTGCACTTGATCCAGAAGTTGTAGTACATTGTCTACCTCTGGAATATTGAACACAAACAAATCAATTTTAAGGTATACAATCAATGTCCGAATCGTTCATTCTTTTACCACAGAATAATAACAGTTTGTAACAGTTGATAAACTGTAAACTTATAAGCAGAAAAGTATACAGCAAAATATTTAACAAACTCTGTCATCTCATTTCATGGAGGCAATTTTTTTTACCAGCAACCTAAAGAATGTAAAAGTGAAAACTTTAATTTTTAAAACAGCCCGGAGTCGCAGAATCTGAGCACATATCCGGACGCATATAATATCCTCCATGTTCCATCTTTACTCTTCATAAATATTTGTGATTGAAAGGAAGGAAATAAAACGTATGACAAATTCAAATGCCCCACTGGGAAACCAAGCGTACCGCATTGGAATGACTGAGCGACAAGAAGGTTCCATCAAGATAAGGCAAGTTATGTCATAAATACTAACGCTGCAGCAAACTCTAGCTAATTATTATTTACAACCATGAATTTTATTATATCCTATCCACCCTCATTTCTCTATTCGTAAATACATGTACGCAGCATAAAAAAACGTGTTTAAAACCTCGTTTTTCCAACTTGCCAACAAAAAAAATACATAAAATTAAAAATTAACAAAAGCATTCAAACAAAATTCCACACTGGCACTAATCGAATCATATAAACCATTACTCCGAACTGTGTGTACACTTCCAAAACAAATACATCATATGTACTTATCTTCCAAATCCTTGGGATCTGCACAAATGCTCGTAGTAACATTGACGTGACTTACCTGTACAGAGAGGCATCTTGTCAAAACTGGTAGGTATTATAGGATTTAACACAGAAGAAGAAATGATGGTATAAGAACCAACCCGAATTCTCCCACAACCCCAGACACAAGTGTGAACACAGTTAAAGTCACAAGGTAGGTATATATACGTAGGGTTAATCAATCCTGGACAGACTTCACTTACAACAATAATGATAAATAACAGGTATAATAATGAAAGGGATAGTGATGGACTGTCCTCAGAACTGAATGAATGGATGAAGATTCGCTTGATACAGAATCCGAGCCTCGCCCCAAGGCCGAATTCTTCGCACAGATTAGATTTTGCCTGGCTGCTTTTACTCTCCTCTCCAATGTTGCATTACGAGCCTTCTCCACCGCCGCTTGCTGTAGCCTCCTTTATTGGAGTTTTTCAACTTTTTCACCAGTTCTATCCTCCCTCTCCACTGCAGTCTATAGTTGTTGATCGTAGCCGATGAGATTCCAAATACCGAGGCTCATCTCTCTCTACTATCACCTTCACATATGGGAAACTATAGCTCTGTACTATAACACCTCGTTCATACTACACGCAGAGCTATAGACAACCTTGAGGGTTTTTCATGTATACACTATATTCTTCAACTTCCCAAAACAACGAAAACTCAGATTTCAATGATTCTTCCTTTTCATGGACCTTCAACTAAAGCACAACTCTCATTCTATCCCTTGACTGTCAGTCCTATTTGTTTCTGGAATCAAATCACAAAAATATTAACTCGGTGGTGAAACAAAAACGGTTTAGCAAATAATTGTTTAGCACTCATCTTGACACATTTTTTGCGGCACACCGATCTCAGAAGCAGATGATTATGATACAAAATATGAAGTCTGATTACGTGAACATTTTATCAGAGTTTAACGGTATAGTACCTACAAATGGAATTCCAGAAGCTGCGATTTGAGCACCTGCTGACGGTCACTACCTCAAATTCTTTTCCCTCCTTCAGGAATCAACGACCAAACTTCATCCTCAATTCTCAATCCTGTCAAAGAGTGTTAGTCTCACAACGTAAAAACACACTAACTGATTCTTATGTTAAAAATTAACAATTGAAGTAAATTACAAGTAAGATTTAAGTAATGGTGTTGTTAGATTAATAATAACTAAATTCGTGGAAGGTAGTGATGTTTATCTTTGGCTTGAAAGAATTTATTTCCACTGTACCATTGAGCAGGTTCATCAAGGTAAAATCAAAAGGAGCAGAAGGTTTGTTTATCTGCAGTTCTCACACTTCTCACGCAAGTGTTTATTTGTATGTATTAATGGGAATGTGAGGGTGTTTATTTGTGTGGTGGTGTTAGGTAGGGTTTATGTTACTTGCTGTGTAAGTATGTACATGCACATAAACAAACGAGTGAAATAACTGAAATTTAAATATTGCGCGACACCTTATGGCGCAAGTTTCGAAGCATAAGGTAAATGCAAAGAATTTTTAAAGGAAGGTGAAATTTTCACTAAGCAGGTGAAAAGGAACTAAGCACTAAGCTACTTACTTGTTAAGTCCGGAAACTAAATATTTCAAATATCCTCGGGAATTTGGAATTTCTAATTATAGTGTTTAACTAAGGATAAATAGTATACTGAGCCTGAAGTGTACTTACAAAATAAATCAATTTTAAGCTCAGTTATTATGATGGTTATATACATATAAATAAGACGTAAACTTTTGTGTGTCATCCATCAGCTGTTCACATGAGTGTTGAAGGTACTTAACATTTTATTTGTAAACTATATATTTGTGAATGAGAACGCGAAAAATTGAGCAAAAATGTGTTAGGTAATGTTCTACGAATGAATTATTATTATTGTTGAGAAACTTCCGTGTATGTAACTGAATGTAAATTTAGTTAACACAAGAATTTATGAGGGGGTAGTTTACGGTTACTAAAGTATCTTTGACTTTGTCAATACATAATAATTATAATTATTGTTTGTCGTAGTTATTTTGAGAGACGCATGTAGAGGTAGTGGTGGGTGAATTTCAAAGCATTGATTGAAATTGTATA
The DNA here is from genome assembly GCA_034693705.1 of Spatulosminthurus flaviceps. Classification (NCBI taxonomy): domain Eukaryota; kingdom Metazoa; phylum Arthropoda; class Collembola; order Symphypleona; family Sminthuridae; genus Spatulosminthurus; species Spatulosminthurus flaviceps. Next base: position 20,395 of record JAQFXU010002438.1, read on the forward strand.
ATTTGTTGATTCTAGGGACGAAGATTTAGCAAATGAAGAGATTACATCGATATTTATGAATTTTGGTCGGATAGTGTGTGAAGTATTTGGAAGTTGAGAAAGCATTTTTTGGAAGAATGTTGCCGAAATCAGTGAAATCGGAGTTGATGAGTGTGTATGTTCTGTGGGGAATTTTCTTTATGCTGGTTACTTTTCCTGGAAGTAGCTCTGATAAGAATAATACGGTGAGTTAATTGTTGTATGATTTTGTTGATGTTTAATTCATATGGCGCTATTGATAATGCGGTGTGTTTGATTAGAGCACAAATTGTAGAAACCAGTTTGTTAACGAGCCATTTGGGTTAACGTGGGGTTTTTCAGGTTTTCGAAGGACCAGCTATGTTATAGTACTAGCAAACTTAAACATTCAATTAAACCAGCATTTAT
>JAQFXU010002439.1:0-20819 GCA_034693705.1 Spatulosminthurus flaviceps
AAAATCATCCTCAAAGTGGAAACAGTTTGTTTCTAGAATTGTGTCATGTAATCCAGTTAAAAGTTGATTTCAAAATTGTAATGTTCAATTTATAGATTCACTTGACACATCCGCATTAATCGGTTGCGAAGCTTACCTCAGCAGTATTTACATGAACAAGAATTTGACATTTGCTCGTGTATTTCACCTAATAATTTTTATAAATCCATTTCTTTCCTGATTTCGTTCAAATTTCGTTAAATAGCCGTAAAAATATTCATTTTCTGTACAATGAGTTTTAGCATTGAATACATTCGCCCTACAGCATGTAATTTATTAGAAATGAATGGAATCCATCCCAGTAAGGAAAATACTTGGAAACATCCCATGTTTGTATTTCCTCACCTTCCCAGGTTTTCGACAGTAATTATTCATCACTGTGTAATGATACGGATGCATGGAGGGAAGTATTAAAAGAGAATATATAGTAAGTATATTTATTTGTATTCTACACAGCCTTCCCAACTGATTACAAGCGTGGTCCAACAAGGTAGGGTTCATCAACGTTGACCGTACTACTTGTATTATAAAGCCACGTGAAAAATGTTATTACAAAAATGATTATGTGTGTCTTATCCATCCACATGCTATTCGACGTAACGCATATAGGCTCGCATGTTAGAATTTTATGTGAAAATGAGCCATGTCAGGACTAGTTTGAAACAACAAGACACCCAAATCCAAGTAAGTAAACAGGAACGATTTGTGTGCGTGGATATAGTCGTATCCATGAAGGGAACTCATATGCGGAAAAAAGATAAGCAGGTTTTGCTGTACAAAGCCTATAATTCAGTTTTCGCCCTGTATTATTCTCTTTATATATATATATATATATATATATATGTAGATATGTTTACATAGAAATGCATAAAATATTTTTTGTCATTTTCTGTTTTCCTCGTCACTTACCTACATCACTTGAGCAAAACGCCTTTTCATGCTCTTCAACTTGTACATATACGCGTAAAGAATTATTTTTTGCTTCCCCGAGCTTGTAACTAAGTAAGTTTACGTCCATAGCTAATGGGATAGGGCAAAGGATAAAATAATGTTCGAATACACACCACCTCCTTTCATAATTACAGGTAATTTGAATGACGTTTTTTACTTTATCCCATCGTAGATATCTACCCCCACAAGAAAACTGCACAACCCCCAGAAGTTCCATAGGATTTGTTCTCATACAATCTCCGTCTCCTATTTTCTCAATGTGAAAACTTGCTTATTTTCATACATAAGTAAATACATAACAATGTTAAAAGTTTCCTCAAGACCCTTTAGCTCTGCTTCCAACAACCATGTAAAAATGTTACACTGTATTTTTCTCTCCTCTGTTCATCATATATCTTTTGTATATTCCTGCTCCTACTAATTAAACCCTCAGGATTTCCACGAATCCAAACAAACTTCTTTGATTCTACCAGGCATCTATCTGACTCCTCCAGTATACACAAAAATTAGCCAATCTTCCAAGGAAAATATATTTTTCCAGATTGACCAATTGACTCTCATTGAATAATATCCCTCGCTGTCGTCTCCCAACGACGCGCATATTAAACCACAGTAATCAAAGTATTATAGACCGAAGGTTATTTAGACAATTCTTGATTTATTCATAAAATTCCGTCTGCAGTCAAGTCCTCAAGGTATATATATGTACATTCCCGAAAGCTATATACTTTTTTCTCTCATGACTTATCTCTATTGTTATTTTATATATGAAGAAACCAAACACACGTAATGAGTTTAGAAGTAGTAGTTTTTTGTAGCAATAACGATTAATGCATTTCCTTCCCTCTAAAACTTGCTCAACTTTTATTTTTACCTCAAGTCAAACGTCATTAAATATTTAATATAATCAACAAATAAGCTAGAAACGTACGTCAACAAACTCTAATAATTTCTTCCGTCAACAATTTCCACCACAATGTTCATTACTGGGGAAAATAATGTCCTCTTCACAAATCCCACCTCAATTTAACTCAACCCTAATTCCGGCAAATCGGCAATTGTGAATAGCAAATTATTATCAACATCACCCCCAATCTCATTACTCAACCCCTACACAGCCAACCTATTTCCTACAAAATACTATCGTGTTAAATTACTATTAATTTTTAAAAATAGAAATTTGTCACAACAGGTGAAATTCACAATGAATCATTAAGTGGACAATTGGAAAGTGAAGTGAAGTTTAAAAAAATCCAATACCAGAATCCGAAGAAAAAGGAACAGTGAATGGTGGGACATTTCTATTTTTAAAATGTATTTATATTTCTTCCTCCTGAGCCTCTAGAATTTTTAACTGGTTTTAACTTGATTTAAAGCCAAAAGGTTATATTTGAAGGAAAAATACATATATTTTGTGGAATTTAAAAAAATTAAACCAGTTCAATTTGGTTGTATGGAGACAGACAACGAGGACCATGTGATTAAGCTTTTCTTTCCCAGCCTGGTTAATTAGTTGTTAACGAGCTACATGGTATTATGAAGCTTGGTGATTTATCAGTTGGAATAAAAATTATCAAGTGGTTAGTAAGTTGATTCAGTCCTTTCAACATGGAAATATTACAAAAATACTAAAGACATTGGAATGAAGAATATTTTTCCATAAGTGGAACCATTATTTTGAATTATTATTTGTTGATTGAAATTTTTTTGTGAAGTTTTTGTGAATTTTATTGAAGCTGTGCTTGAAGGAATGATGATTTTACAAGGGAAATATTCAGCTGTAGCGAATCTAGTTGTAGTGGTGTGGATTTGTTTCATGGCCACTGAATGCCCCTGTGCACCGCCTCCTTACGTTGAGCCTATTATTTATGTGACTTTTGCAAGGTGAGCAATATTCATAGTTATTTATCTCATATAATATTTGTCCATGTGTGTTTTTGTGGGTTGGAAAAAAATCTTGAATTAATTTGATTTATGAGACTATACAGTTGGAGCCCGAGTCTTGTGTCAAAGTCTGGAATCATTTCCACGAAATATTTCTTATGATAATTTATAAACACTTTTAGTATGCAGAACGAGTCTTGGAAAAAATAGTATAGTTTTTACATTACAGTGTGTATACCAAAAACACGCGTTTTTTCAGTGTCTGAGAGAGAGAGAGAGAGAGAGAGAGAGAGAGAGAGAGAGAGAAGAAGTTATGATGATATTGAGAAGAAAAAAAATGTTTTTTTTGTTTAGGTGGGAAAATCGTAGTTTTTCTCCCCGCGTATTCTATGTAATGATGTCTCGTCAGTCACAGCAATCAAATTTAAATCAAGTTCAGGAAGATCCTTACCCATATGAGTCCCCCATACCTGTACATAAACTGGATGAGAAACCAGCTCGTCCATATTTTTCCGTGAGAAATTCATTTCACAACAAAAAATTACAAGATGAATTCAGCCCTACAATAACGCCGATGGAGTCCTCAAATTTGGGGAGTATTATTGTGGAGAGTAGAAATCATAATAATAATAATAATAATTCAACGGACAGTGAAACTCTCCAGTTTTACAGGCTAACTGACAATGAAGAGGATAAAATTACTTTTGAGCCTTCCTCTCACAATGATAAAGAGGAGGAGAATAAGGAGTACATTATTTTTAAAGATAATACTTCAACGTCGAACAGGCGACTTCATCCTGAAGGAAATAAAGATAAAATATCCCATCAAAGTCCCAATATCGATCCTTGTGCCTTCAATAAATTTGCTAAAGGGAAGAGTCCCAGGAATTTTAAACATGAGGAGGACCACATGCGAAGTTTACAATTTACCCTGGACCTTCTTCATCATCACAATGATCCGAGCCAGGATAATTTTATTTTTTCACCTCTCAGCATTCTCAATATTTTGGCATTGCTTTTCTTGGGCTCGTCCGGAGCTACTTTCCAGGTATGTCATTTTCTATTGTGTTTCCTAACTGTATTAGAATTTTATTTATTCATTGTAAGTCCTGGAGACTTCTACCCATGTGACCCAAGCATAATTATTAGTTTAGTAATAATAATAATTGTGTATAAATTGCATTTTTTCCCTTTGAATTTTTAGGAGTTGTCTCGACTACTTCAAATTGGATTTTATAATGATTCTACAAAGGACGGAGGACTTGGAGAAAAATTTCATCAAGATCTCTCGGAAATCCTATTTTTTCTCAATAATTGCAGACATCCCAAAGTTTTGCTAGAAACTGCCAATAAAATTTTTACCGATGTTAAGCATCCCCTTGAAAAGACATTTGAAGAAAATGCACGCAAGTTTTATGACGCTGAAGTCACAGAATTTAACTTTACTAATGGAGGAGAAGCTTTCAAAACTAGTGTGAATGAGTGGGTTCGTGAGAAAACAAAGGTGAGTCAAAATAAATGTCATTGTAAGTTACGGAGATTTTAGCTGTCAAAATTTTGTCGCATATGCGTGACAATTAGCCATAAACCGTGTAGAATTTGATTCCAATGTGTTTGGAGATTTAGTTGAATGTATTTCATATATTTTTTAGTATGTAACTCAATTTTTGATAAAAATGCTAAAGCTATGTGTTATCAAATTCCAGGGGAAAATAACTTCAATTATAGATGACCCTCCGTCACCTTTGACAACGATGGCGTTGGTCAATGCAGTTTATTTCCAAGGAACTTGGGAGCTCCCCTTTGCTCCACACATAACTCGGGATGGTCCGTTCCATGTAGGTGAAGGGAATTCAATCAATATCAAAATGATGACAAATATTTTGGAAATCCCATACAACTCTACCGAGTCCTACGAAATTATTCGGCTCCCTTACAAAGGAGGAGACACAGCGATGTACATTATTCTACCGAAAATTAGTGGTGTCAATGGACTTCGAGTAAGTTAACTTACATTTCCTTGTCCAGCGCACAAGAATTATAAGATAATAAAATGTTTTCTTCGTCTTCTTCTTTTTAAGGACATGGAACGTAAATTAAGCATGGAGTCACTAAATTATCAAATAAAATCCATGGTGAATCAGACAGCGTCAACGGTGACGGTGAAACTACCAAAAATGAGGGTGCAAAGTGATGGTCAAGTGAAAGACATTTTGTCAAGCCTTCAAATCCATTCCATTTTCAATCCCAACAGTGCCAATTTCTCTGAAATGTCTCGCACAAGTGAGTCACAATATATGAGTAACAATATATTAACTTTTTTTCGTATTCCTAGTGATACAGTTTGCGAGATGTACAATTATTGTAATTTATGTTATTCCAGAGGGCCTCTACGTCAGCTCACTCCTTCACCGTGCTGTCGTTGACATTAGTGAGAAGGGGACTGAGGCTGCGGCCGTCTCCGCTGCCACAGGAGACCGAATCATCGACAATAATCCTATTTCATTCAATGTGAATCGTCCATTTATATTTTTCATCTATAATAATTTAGCTGATACTGTGCTATTTTGGGGAAGGATTATACGGCCCGAGCCTTTAAATGAATGATGTGTTGGGCTCCATAGTTTCCTGTAGGTGTTTGGAATCATTTTTTTTCTGAAAATATTCAAACTTTTGTTATGTAATGATATTTGTAATCCCTGGCGTTGACATGTGTGATTGTCAAGTGATACTTTTATTACTTGTAATTTACTGTAAATACGAGTTAATCAAGGGACGTTGTGGCCATCTTCAGGATTTATTTACTTCCACAGAATCAGCAACAAAGACAATGCAATTTAATAAAGATAACCGTTTAAGTGGAAAAATAATAATTTAAATTTCCTTAAAACTATGTATAGTTGAAAATTTTATGGTATAGATTTGATATAAAGGAATTCTCCGAAATTCCACAGCAAATGTCATACGTGTAAAGGAATTATTTTTATCATTTTCCCCTTATTTTCCCTTACCACTAAAAATGGATAAGTAATTTCATTTAAAATCATGAGGTTCAATTCAAGGTAGAGGAGAACAAGTATTTTGGAATCTTTGACCTTGTCCATGTGTTTAATGTATTTCCGGGAGCATCTTTACAGTGTTAAATATTAAGGATGAAAAAAACCTGGATGATATTTTAAAATTTCAGGGGAAGGAAATAGTTTTTTATAGAGAGAGAGAGAGAGAGATGAGCGGAAATGTGAAAATTTTATTTTGTAATTTCAAGAAGAATAAGTGAAAGTTTGATGTTGGGTCGTTGAGAAAGTTAGAAAATGTAAGCTCATTCATGTCCAGGTCTTCCTTTTTGGTGTAAGTAATGTCCGTATTACTTCTTTACACGCTTTGTGTGGGCGATAAAAAAAAGTTCTCTCATCAAATCATATGGTTTGGAAAAAATTGTCCTAGTCATACCATAACAAGTTTTCCTCCATTCTTTTTACCCTCTCCTCCCCGACATCCTTTATTTCTCTGGTCCAGTTCAACTGTAAGGGGGGATTTATCTATACAAGAGAAAAGAAAGGTGGGATGAGGTAATGTTAGGTCGTGTATCTTTCCTTGATTTCACAGGAGTGGTAGTTAGGAAGGCATGCTTGCTGCTCAAGTATGTAATTTTATTTTATTTCACTTTTTATATCACCAAGCATGATTGCATTTATGCAATCTCACAACATCTTTTTACCTTTTACATCCAAAGAAGAAGAAGAAAAACTCCTCTCAACTTATGCTTTTGTACATTCGTAACCTACGCCTTCTACTACCTTGTCCCTTTGAGTCCAAAACTTTCCCCTTTTTTGTCATTCCTATGGATCATGTGTATATTTTTCTGAACTCAACACCTCCTTTTGCTGATGCTCGAGAAAAAAATTATTATTACTGTTCTTTATGGAACCGCGTGTGGACAATTCACTCTAGTGTGAAATTCCCCACAATTTTTCTTTATTTTCTTTTCCATCATTTTACTAAAACAACCACTGATTACAGTCATTCCAAAGTTTTCCCTATGCATTTTAAAAAACAAGTTGGATTTCATGCAAGAGATTTTTTTTAGAACTTACAGTAATAATATTTGTCTCAATTTTCTTTTCATCCAAGGATTTTGTATATGGCAGACTTACAGGTTCTATTCCCATTCATCCTTGTATTGCTGTCTCGTGAGTTCTTATTTCCCCCACCTTGTCCATGAACCGTTGCAAATAATTGATGAGCCAAGAAATTGTTATTCTTTACCTTTCCATTGTTCTTTATGAGGATTGGCTGAAAGGTTGGGAGAGAGAAAGAAAGCTTTAGGAATTTTGCTATTTTTTCTTCGGATTAACAATATTTATCTAGAATTTGCTTGTTTTGGGTTTTATTTCCGGATGATTTTTGATTACCTTTAGTGGATTATATTAGAAAGAAAAAAAAGCTTATAAGGATATTTATGGTAAAATAGAGGTTGCTCAGTCCCAGGAGACTATACAGCTTTGGAGAAATGAAATATTTTCAGTTACAGTTTTTACCCTGTTTTTCCCAACTTGACTTTTAATATTTCTTGGATACAACCTTAACTTTATATAATTAAGAGGGAAAAAACTATTTTTCTCGGGTTTGATCCACAGGGTTTTTTAAATTCTTTTTTTTTACCGGGGCTGAGGAAGGTTTTAATGCGGACATAACTTGATGACTTGGGAAATAGAAATAATCTTTTTTTTATATTGTATAGTAACCTGGGGAACTTAGAATTGCCTTAGAACCTTGGTACACTCTTATGATGAAAGTCGTGTTATTGTTTGTTATGTATGTGCATTATTGGTAAGGGTGAGGATTTATAGTCGTGACTTAAGAGGAGGAACGGAGTAATTATATTAAAACCGGGATAGTTTATAACAAGGAGAAAGCTCTCTCTCCTTACGGTCTAAAGCCCTATCTACTTTCAAGGACTGATACCTTCCTGTCTTTTGAACCGCCATTAGCTTTGTGAAAGTAGCTTAACTACTGGCAAATGTATGGGGAAGAAATGGAGAGAAAAGAAAATCCAAGTGAGTATATTGCACTTATAAATTAAGACTTTCACCAATGCATACTACAATAATGTATTTGTGGGGAAAGGCTTTCCTCTCTAGCCCGACCATGGTTCCAGCTTAGGACTTGATTAGGCCCCCTTAGAAAATCTTTCCTTACAAGTTAATTTTGTTCCAGGAAGAATTATTATTATAGCTTAAGTAAAGGTAGGATTTCTCCAAGTAGCTACATTGAGTCTTAGCGGTCATAGTGTTTGGAACTTTGTAAATAGGCAAGTTGGCTTGGGTTCCTCTTTCTTGTATGTACATTATGTTTAATGTAGTTACAAAAACCGTTGGGCTCTTACCTGTACTTTTTTTTCAAAACATTGTGTGGGAATTTAGCTTGTCTTGTAGGCTTGTTTTGTTAACTTAAGCTTGGAATCATGCAATTGGTATTTTAAGGATAACAAAACTTTGCTACGCGATCATTTGAGGTCTTCACGGAGGGCTTTTAGCTACCGTCACAATGAGCTTCGGAATTTGCTAAAAACCAATAGTTGTACATACATTTCAGGGAGCGGATCTACTTTTGACGTCCAGGTTCCTGTCATACATATTAAATAGTGAAATCCGGCTGGGTTCCCTTACAATATTTAAAACTTTTTGGAAATTTTACGTTCAACATTATAAACAATGAGTCAAAATACGGTAAATACAAGTGGAGGGAGTACGAAGGTAATGGATGAATCATGGTTCGCGAAGGGTGTTAATGTAAGCAGATAAAGACTACAAAGAAAGGTCACAATTTGAGTGATAAGGCTAGATAAGTAAATAAGTAAGAGGTGCGGAATTCTTATCCAGGAGTCAAGTTTACATACATTGAAGGTATAAACAAATAATGTCAACAGCGACAAAAAGGCAAACCTATAGGTCAAATGATAACAACTATTAATAAATCTGCTGGAAATGCAGAATTCCGCAGATACTATATACCTTTCGTTTATTAACGCTGGCGTTAACAACCCACATTATTGAAATTTTCCAAGTTGAAAAATTTGTTTTCATTTTAAAACTTGAATTAGTTTGTTTCCAGGTACAAATCCTATGATGTACAAGAAATTACAATGAAACATGTCAAATGGCTTGTAACTAATGGAGTGGAAAGGAAATATACAACACATGCCCCAAAACAAACCTAATTTCAACCAAATGCGAACTCACCCGAGCCAATCACCTAAAAAATATCCACAAAAATTTGAATAAAATCGGTGCAGAATAGTTTAAGAAATCGTTCTGAGAGGCGGACGGATGTACGGACACTCAGAACAGTGTATTTTACAAGGGGGCTAACGCCGCCCTCGTCCTCACGGCGTATGATTATCTCAGAAAGAATCATGTAATCGTGCCTCGTATTTTTTCCTCCGTACTGTTTTGTGTACACAGTCCATGCATAGGAAATATAAATGAAGCATGTATGATACTTGTGTGTGTGTGAATTTCATGGGGAAGTCAAGTGGTGGGAACTACGTGTGGAGTAACATAAAATGTTTGAGGGTGAATAGAAAGGGACTAAAGTCAATATTTGTGTAATCAGTCCTTCCAGCAGAGAATAATTTATCCTGACATGATTATTGAAGTAGTTTCTATATATCTGCTGTTCACATGGAAGGGAGAATTTCCTCCTCCTTGTTATTGTTCTAATGAAATATCTTATTAATACATGAACAAATGGGATTTTAGTAAAACTACACACAAGTGGGTAAGAGTATAGGATCTTTGAAATCATTATTATTAAAAGGTGGTTGTACGATGTTACTATTCCAGTCCAAGGACCAGCCTTTTATACACTCATGAGCTGAATTATCTCGAGGGTTTCATGCATCTTGGAAATGACTGCTGGAGGTAATCCAAATTGTTTCTCATGCTTCAAAGGTGTCTTGTTGGGAGGAACGGTGGAAGACTTGTACTACCCAACCTACTACAAAGTAGTAAATATATATGGAAGTCATATATGAGGGAAATAATACATGAATTTATACCCTGTAAAAGGTGAATTTGCGCTCCACATACTCTCTCGCCCATATTGTTCCGTCCATAGAATCTGACTCAGAGCTATAAAGTGTATACTGTAAACCATCTCAAGCTAATTTTGCCAGGAGCAAAGCTCATTTCATTTTCCAAATTGTATTCACTACATGTTATATATGTACATACTATGTAAAAGTAAAAGTATGTGTAGACTTCAATTTGAATCTAGTCCGGGCTCTTCATCTATAAAAAATTCCACAAGGCTTAACTTAGAGAAAATGTAGAGAGAGTGAGAGAGTCTCGGAAGCAAAAGAACCTAGCCATCATCTCACTTATATTTTCATCTGAAATAACCACCTTTATAGAGACCACAACTTTGACATAAGTCAAAGCTCTTCTTTATAGTCCTTATCTATGAATAAAATCATTTTTCCAGCCACGAGTCCATGCCGTCACCTTCATGTCTCAACCTTTTATATATTTTTTTTTAATCTTCGAGTTCAGCATCATTTTTGTATGGGAATTTATTCATAGGAATATTCCCACCTTTAAATAGTCGGCTAAATTCAAAAAGGGCTTCATTCAGAAATATCTATTGGAAAACAATTGGATCCAATTGTGATTGAGGTGTCGCCACCATAGATTTCGATTCAAGCGATAGAGTCCATGCAGATGTCGCCACCATTGATTTTGATTCAAGCGATAGAGTTATCATTCCCAAAATCCTGGTCAGGTCTTGCTTGCTCCCAGTTTATCTCGCAGAGTAAATTTTAACCTGCCTTTAAAATAGAACTTACCTTATCTCTCGTAGCGTAGCATTTTCGAGGACAACTCAACTTTTTCTTCATATGGTAAAATCCGAGAAAATTGATGGATCCATTGAATATATCCCATGTTAAAAATGCACACTTTCCCACAAGTTTTCTAGCAAACTTTCCTTCACAAAAAAGATCAATTATTTGTTTGTATTACCCTAAATTCTCATGCTACTACAATAAATTTCCAAATGACAAAGTTGAAATCTACAAAGCCCGTTAAAAGTGTACATTGTTTAAAGGAGTGTGTCATTTTAGTGTGCACACTAAAAATAAATTTGATCCACAACGTACATCTCATTAGAAGGATTCCCTACCAAGTACAACGCCTTAACTTATAATATTAAGCTTTCTTCTTTCATCGGCCACGTCCAGTCACGTGTGTGTGTGCTTTCCTAATCAAAACATGTAATATGTATTCCTCTCATGAAGTAAGAATTTGCGTGTGGAAGGGAATATAGTGTAGGAAAGTTTTTGTTAGAAAAGCTGAAATATCCCGAAGGGCTGCGGATATCTCCAGTAACAGCTCTCCCTATATTCTTGGCTATTTAATTTCCATAGCTTGGATTGAGTCATATCTCATGATAAAAAAAATCTATAAACAAAATAATTTTTCCCCAAAGTAGTTTTATACTTTCTCTGGAACTTGATTCAAATTGATTCCTACTCTAAAAATTAATAACCCATGGATCTATTCCCTTTGCATGACTCCCAAATTCCTTTCCCCTCTTAGGGAAAATTTCAAAAGTTCACTTGATATTTTTTCATCCACATGAAAAATGTACATCTATACAATCAATGTATGTAGGAAAATACTTACCTTATTTAATACACCAAAATCCCTCCAAGGCATCCTCTATTAAATTCCATATGCATAATAATATGTGTATACGTGAATATCATATGAGAAAAAGTCCAATTCATGTTATAACAATTATAATTTAATGAAGAACATTTCATTACGCGTGTTTCATATAATATATATATATATATATATATATGTACATACATATATATTTATACCCTTACAATATTCAAATACTTAACAGCAATAATTCCAGACAGAATGGATTTTTTTTTCTTCCCACAATAATAATAATTGACTTTTTTTAGTGTAAACACAAATTTTTTTTACCCTCCATTTCTTTCCTATCTTACAATAATATTTTTTCCCCTATAGAGTCACACAGTATATGTTCGGAGTAATTTTACATGTAATTTTGTTTAAAGCATACCTTGATTTTTCTCACGACATATTTACTTGTATTGATTTTTGTTCTTATTCCAAAACATTAATATCTGTACAACTTTTTGTATAGATTATAGTTCATATTCAAAGGATATTGTAGATATATTTTCTTTGTTGAAATGTTGATTGAGAATACTTACGAGTACCAACTATCCATGTAATGTACTTGTGTTGAATACAATATTGATCTCGGTACACTACAGAGCGATATGAGAGATTCATAAAACCCGCAACTAACTTGGGCAGTTTTCCATTAATTTTTACACACACATACGACCACTGTTATTATTATTATTATATTAATTATAACATATATCTAAAATGTATTTATCTATGGTTATGTTTAATTATAGACTGACCAACACCAGATATAACTACAAAGGATTTTCATAGAACTTTATATACGATATGCGTATATAATATGTAACGTTTTTTTTGGTTCTTCAGGGGATGTAACTTTCTAAATATGTTTTTTTTATTTGACTCTAAATCCATTAACAATTTTTTGGATTTTGTCATATCCTCTTCTCTGTTGATTTTGTTTTTTTAAATATTTAATGTATATATATTTAAATATACAAAGCACAATGCGGGTCAGAACTATTTCTTAAATATCGGTACTATAATTATATTTATTATTCGTCTTCTCTATACCATTCTTAGTTAGTACATAAATCAAGTAATCTCGATGCATTTAAGATCGATTCCTTTTGTTGCGACCAGGATTATTTTTTTCTCACACCACTGGATTTTAAACAGACCCCATCGACTGTGGTCTTCCTCATTTATAAATTTAAGTACATCACAATATTACGCCCCTATATTTTTATTTACACACAATATACAAACATACATTTAAATGTGTATTTTCCTCAAAGTAAAAATAATTCCTAAGGAGTAAAAACAAAGTATTTTAACCAGAATTTCCTATTAATTTCTCTCTTTTCTACAGATTGCTTTCTCTTTTTTCATAGGGACTTTCACCCATTCTTTTGAAGCCCTCCAGTGTTTTACAAGGTGAAAGTAAGAAAGGAAAGAATTCTGGGAAATTACACCTTAAAATTGTCACACATATTTGCCTTGATAGTTGGTGAAATTTATGTACATTTGTCATTACTTACAATTACATTGACATACACTCAGTTTATATGATTTATTTTCTGAACAACCGTATAATAATTTGAATGCAAGCGTAATGGATGTATTAATACCATGTTATAACTAGTTATTTACTTTTTTGGAGGAGATTTTATGGGTATAGAAATGGTTGAATTTCAAAAGTAACCTTAGTAGGGTAAGATTTCATAGCAATATTAATATTGTTAATATTCAGGTTCTTTCCTCTATCACTTTCACTCTGGGTTCTCCATACTCAAGGGCTCTACATATTATATATGTTTTATATAGCATATTATACATATGCTTATAAATCTATGTGTGTCTGTGTTTATATATTTGCTCTCATTGAAAAGTTTAGTATTCTCTTATTGACTCAAGTCTGGAGCAAGCCTTTGTGTCAATAGTTAAAATTATGGGAAAAATTCCCTCAGGATTCTTTTTCTTTTACATCTTCCACAACTAAAAGTATAACTTATTATGTAATACAATACATTTTTTGTATGTAAATCTCAATTCTCCATCTCATTTCAGGGGATATTTTAAACATTTTATTTTTATTTTTTTTACCTATATACAAGTCTGTCCTATATACAACCTTCCCAATCCCAATCAGAGAATTTAAATAGGAAAATACTATTTTGTTTTCTTTTTTTTTAGGTACAAGGACTATCGGTTTAATATGTAAAGCTTTGGCTATAAAATGTTTTATTTTTTACATGCATATTATATTTTTAAAAGCATAGGAAAAACTTGTGATGAAAACAAAGTCATATGAAATGGCTTCCCCACAACCGTCATCTCCATGAATGTAAAGGAGTATAGAAGCGTTAAAACATTTAAATTTGGCATCACAATTACTACGCAATATATATTTTTGTCTTATGATGATGACTAAATAGACCCTTAAAAATTAGTATGCTAAAATCCACTAAACGTTTTTTTCTCTTCATCTAAAACTTTTCCTTCCGTTAAAAGGAGCTTTCCAATAATTGATAATACATTGAGACGGACAACATATGGTTCGATAGAATTACACGATATTGTAGAACCCATTTATTTTATTTCACTTCCTTTTTCACTAGTAATTATACAAATCTCCGCTGATGCTGGACACTCTTTTGAGGGGTTGGTCGGAAGAGGGCGATTGAGTCGTTGCTGGAACACATGAAGGGATTGCGACATTTTATCCTACAACTATAGATATAGATATATCATTACTATAATAGCGAACTTTTCCATACTAAATACCATGTTGGTTTCCTGGGGCTTCCTTATACTATCCAAAAGGGATTTTTCATATTCATATGACAAAATTGGTATGTCCCTTACAATGATAATAAGGATTCAAGGATAAAGCTTACAATTTAGTTTGTGCAATTATTATTGTAGGAAAGGATTTTTATAGTGTTATAAGTAGCTATAGGGAGTTTTAGTGTTATATGTAAACAAAGTTTTTGTCTGTGTACGCGCCTACACAAAGGGGTGTGTGTGTGTATAGAATTATATTTTCAATGGAGGAGGAATATGAGGGAAATCATTAATTTATTCTGACATTTCTTCTTCTCGATCCATAAAATCTTTGGGAATATTAGCAAGTTTAAAGACGAGCATGATCTACCTCATGATTGGCATACACTCTGGAGAGTTTCTGTCGTAAAGGATATAAGTTTTAGTGGCCATTAAATAGTTTTCAAAGGAATGTGTGTGTGCGTGTGTGTGGACGCAGGTGAGGATGTCATAAAAGTAGAAAAACAACATCATTTCATCATTTTATTATTACACCATCTCCCGCCCATAAAATTTCTTTCACAGAGAATCCATGAAAAAATCCTACATTTCAAGGAAAATACCCATTTCTACTCATTTCCTTTCCTAGTCAATCTTCTCCTCTTGCTGATAATTTGATCTTTCAGAGTAGAGAAGAATACCAACTGTCTCCGTCCTAATAATCCACCTTTTTTAAACGGTTCCCAGAAGTTTCCTACTATTTCGCATATAAAAAATGTAGGACCAAAACAGGAAAAAAATTTTCTCTCAAGAATAAGAAGTTTCTCAAGTCCCAAGTCTTTTCTAGAAAATAGCAAGAGAAGGGAAGAAAAACAAAAACCATGAGATTGGTTGTTCTTCCCCCCCTAAAATTGCCTCCAGTTTTATTTTAACTAATCTTTGTGAAAGCTCACTGACTGCCGATTAGCTTGACATACTTGACAAGTGTGACAATATGTATATGACACATTTGAACATATACGGAGAGTCACCAAGGGAATGTATATTAATACAGATGGATTGGTAAATGTCATGAGTGTGTGTGTGTGTGTATAGATACAAATAGGACGTTCAAGATTATTTTTTGGGCTAAAAGATTCCCCAAAAAATTTCTAACATGAGACAAGGAATATATATAAAGTGGAGAGAGAGAGAGAGGGAAATAGGAAAATGAGAAAGCGGGAAAAGTGAGTGAGGGAGAAAGTGCGAGAGAAAGTACAGAGGGAAAAGAAGCGCCTGAACAAAGAGTTTTCTTGATTAAATTCTCCAGATGTTCCCTTGGGAAGTTCTCAGATATCTCCATCCTTTCGTCTCCATACATATGCTCCTCTCTCTCTTTCTAGAGGCCCATCCCTTTCCATTCTACTTGCCATAACCGTTTATGCAATCTATAATATTCAAGTAGAAATTCTCTAGTGGCTTTCTCTTCATACTGGAGTGAGCTCAGCTCAAACATTCATATCATTTCCAACTTTATGCATCTCTCTCTCTCTCACACACGTACAACGTGTGTTTGTGTGTATGTGTGTGTTTTCACTCAGTCCTAGTACTCAGGATGGAATAAGATCTAGGTAAAGGAACGTTGTTGGGCTATCATTACACTCTACTTTTGGGAAATTTCCCTTCCATAACCAACAACCTTGAGGAGAGAAACTGGAGCTGACGGACTTTCTCCCTTACATCTACACTGCAGACGTGCTAAATGTGTGGCTTTCAGCCACGCATTCATTAGTCCCCTACCAAATACGCATTACTTTCATTTATTTCATTATTACTGGAGCAAAATACTCTCATTTACCCACCGCTCCCATTTAATGCTCTACGATTCTGCATCTGTGACTTTCTCTCTCTCTCTCTCTCCCTCCCTATCCTTTCTCCATTATCACTTTCACTTCCCCCTTCTCTTTCCCCTTCAACCACTTTCTCTCCAAATGTTCCAGAATTTTGTCAACCTAAACTTTCTCCCACTGATTTTCTATTACAACTTTATATAGTTTTTTTATCATATGTTTAATACAGTATAATAACTAAAGGGGGAGAAAGAAAATATAATCCATGCCTTGACTTCAATTTTCTCCAATTTCCTATATTTTAGATCTTTTCTCCCAAAAAGAGATGAGTCAAGCAATAAATTTGGGAGAGTCACCTCCTCGGAAGGGACCTTCTCTCAGGGAGATAGTTTTTAATTAATATCCCCCCGCTTACTTTTAGGTAAATAAATGCCATGAGAAGGTTCCAAGAGCTTTCTAAAATTCACTCTCCTAAATCCTTTACCTTGGGAAATAGTGTAGTTACAATGTATCAAGAAGAAGAAGAAGAAGAAGAAGAAGAAGAAAAAGTGATAAGAGAAAAGAAGGAGGAAAAATATAAGCTAATCCAAATGGGACTCAACATTAGAATGTATGAGAGAGGAAGAAAGTTGGGGGGCGGGGGAGGGACAACTTTAAGCATTTAAATGTTCAATATGGAAGTTGAGATAATTAAAGACACGAAGTTTTTTTCCCAGGAGAGGACATAAATATCATTGTCTCCGTGAGCTAGTTAGTTAGTTACTTAAGTTAGTAGTGAATTACTTGTGAAATTTATTAGGGAAGGAATGAAAATGTTATGTGAATGCAATTTAGACTTTCTCTATTTCTTATCTTATGCATTATTTATAGCAATATACATCCCTTTACGACTGCAACTGTTGCTTTCTCTCCTACTTTCTCTCTCCTCCACCATAACTACTACTACCCATCCCCATCCACATCCTTCCATTAATAGTAACTATACCTTTTGAAATCCTTAGGGACTTTCCCAAGACAAGCCAAAAAAAACTACAGACAGTACAAGAGCCCTCATTATTACATACGTAAATGTATGTATAATAAAAATACCATAGGAAAATGCATAATAAAAATACCATAGGAAAATGCATAATAAAAATACCATAGTTAGATAAATGTAATCCTAGAGAAAATTAAACCCCCACAATCAGCATATTATCCTCCTCCCAATTCATTTATCCCCCTATTTGGTTAAAAAAAACCAAGGAAAAAAACTACATTTAAATCATCCCACGTTAAAACGAGAAAAAGCTTTAAGAGCGCAGGTAATAAAATTCCAAAGGGAAACTACATATGCGGAGCTTAATGAATGACAAAGCTAAGAGTATTTTTTTCCTTGAAGTAATGCCGTCATACATAAATCCTCTCCTACCCATCATTTATTCTAGCTCCTCACATTTTTTCTCCCTTACCTAAATAAAATAAGAAGAGGTTTTGGAAAGACAGACAAAATTCCATCTTCAAACTGTAAATATCCTAGTAGAAGGGACTTTCTCTAGGGACTTTAATATCCCTGAATGAGTACATGAAAAAAAGAGAGAAAGCAGAGGGAAGAAAAAATAAAGGTTAAAAAAAGGAAAGAGAAAGTAATATTTTTGTCCTGATTTTTTCTCTCCCCTTAATGTCCTTTCCTGGAGGAAAGAAAAAAAATTTTAGGAGCTTTTTTTTATATAGAGCATTTTTTTTGTAGATGATCTCACATTATAGGACTGTGAATTGCTTTTCCTTTCTAAACCTTTAAACCATAGGCTAGGACATTATCATGGGAGAGGAGTGCTCTCACGTCAATTTATTTACTGTATATATTTAAATCTAACTATTCCTACTAAAACATGTATATATGTATATAATGTATGTTTATATGTACACAAGTGTATTTACAACTATACAACCATGTTATTATCACGGAACATAAGGGGATATTTTTTTTAAAGAAGAAGAGGTAAGAACATATGAAAAATATCGACTGTACAAATCTCTATACTATGATAAAAGATTGCAAGTTTATTTTGTTTTCTCTCTCTCTCTCTCTCGTTACTGTTGTCCTATATATGGGAATATCTAAATCTACATAAGAATAAGAAGAACGTACATACATTACAACACGGTATGATTTGATTGTCGAGCAATTGTAGTAAGTACCTATGTCATTTCTGGATAAGTACTATTTACTACGGTGCTATCTACGCGTTCATTGCATATAGAGATGAGACCGGCCATGCTTTGTCTTTTTTTGATATTATTTTCCCATAATATTTTTTCCCATTTTTCTCCCTTATATTTTGGTAGAACCTATAGTAGATCAAGATGGGGGGTACTCTCCTGAATATATAGCCATGAGACGAACTGTTTTTTCCTTACTACACGTTACCGTGTTATGTACATACATATATACGGACCTTAAATGCTATAGCCTATATAATATGTCACATAAAGTTGAACAACTACAACGATAAACTTCTACGCAGAAATCAAGTGATGATCATTTGACAGAGCGTAGGGACTATTTAATGGATCTACAACATTAAGGGAAATTCATCAAAATATTTTTTTTCTCATTTTTATTACACAGCAAAATACAAAGCTCCTTTAGCGTGTATTTTTTTTGTATGTACAGTAAATATCTCTATTTTGTACAGATAAGGATTTTCTGCTCCCATGTGAGAGGATTTTTATATGAAAAAAATAGAAGAGTAAATAATATCTTATCTTGTCCTTTCTGCTCATGCCCTCTTTAACCGACTGGGGAGAAGAGGTTGAAAAAAAGTTTAAATCATTGCCAACCATGGGGCCTCCATAATAAATATCTAAAAAGGAGAGAGAGGGAAATTAAGGAAGGGGAATGAAAGCTTTTGTTTTTACTTTGCTCAAGGGTAAGTGTCCCTTGGTATTTGGAACTTATGGTATGGGCTAGGAAATGCGTAGGATTTTCTAAATTTTGTAAATTGAAGTAATTTTTCTTTGAAGTTAAGTATAAATAATTTTTTTTAAAATTTAGGTAAATTTGGTATTTTTTGCAAATAAAAAAAATGATTTTAAAAAAAATTGTGGGAAACCAAAAATTATGGAATTTTTTCTATTGGAGTGTAGTGCAAAGCAAGTGCGGGTGTAGGAATCAAAGTCAATTCTCATTTGGATAGGGAAAATTAAACTTTCTCTCTCCCTCTCTAACAATTATCCCATTATGGGGAAGCCTGTTGGGCGCGGAGGAAGAAAAGAGGGAAATGTGCCTGTTATAAGGGACTGCCTAGCATAAAAAAGTTACATAGTAGAGTAGATATTAGCAAAATACTTAGTCAGTTTAATGGGTCTCTCCTATACAATTATCATCCTAAACCACTAGAAACACTTATCTCCATATTACATCATCCCTCACTATGTACATGAGATTATAGACAAGTATCATAATCAATTTGTACTCAAATATCACTCTCATTCACGACCATTGAACACTCATTTTTATACATACGTTATTTACACACACACACATAAAATCCTACATATTCAACATATCATCTAAATAAAGCCAAGCTCTAGGGTGAGTAGAATTCCCAATGATAATGACTTTCTCCCTCACATCTCCATCTCAACTCCGAACTGCCTATTGACAGTATCAAAATTATTTATACTCCATCAGATATTTTATGTCTTCATAAAAGTAAGGGCTCAACTATAAAATCCATACTTCCCCTATTTAATATGTTCTCTACGCATCCGGGAAAAATAAAATAGAAAATAAAATAAAATATTTTTCTATCTCTCAAAATTTCATTAAAATACTTTTTTCCTAGCAAGTGTAGCTCATTATAAAACCTTGAAATTCCCCTTCTCCTAATGTTTTCAAGGCTCCTAGAACTTTTTCTACGTATTTTTTTTTATTATGCAAGAAAAAATTTTTTTTACGAGGGAAATAAACCACAGGTTGGAAAAAATGGAAATAATTTCCTCACACTTTCTCCAACTTAAAGGAGGGTGATGCCTCTGAAGGGGGAAAGGATGAGCGTGTGAAGGAAAGGAAATGATGTGAGGATTGAATGAAGAATATGTGAGAGACAGTAGTGAATTAGCAGGAAAGAGGAAGATTGAATAGAAATTCAAGACTGTGTCAACAGGTTAGAGTCCCTCAATGTACGTGTACGCATAGGGAGAGAAACACACAATGCATTTGCAGTCTGTCTAAAAGATATGGTGATAAGCTTTTGGGAAAGAGCCACCTTGGATTTTATACAAACCTCCTCCTTCCTCCTCAATGCATATATAAAAAAACTACATATAGAGATTAATCTCTCCCATGTATCCACCATTTGCTCATATCAATTTAGCAAGAGATAGGAGAAGGAATGGTTGAATACTCGGGACTCCCTATGAAATTCTAATAAAATCGAAGTGCTTCCCTTTCTCTACGCATTGTGCTTTCTCTCTCTCTCTCTCTCTCTCCTGCCGATGGCAAGACGGCGAACAACTCAACAACCACAATCTACATTGAAAGTGTTAGGAAATGTAGTGTCTCCTCAAGCCTTCTCTCTCTCTCTCTCTCTCTCTCTCTTGCTTTCTCCCTGCCTCTCTCTCTCTCTCTCTAATATGTATTTTAGCACAAGTATTTAATCCAATGTGTCAT